>MUZC01000340.1:161910-176455 GCA_002072015.1 Radix auricularia | reverse complement strand
AAAAATAGATTGAATGTTAGCTTTTATTGAAAGAAAAATTAGATTGAATGTTAGCTTTTATTGAAAGAAAAATTAGATTGAATGTTAGCTTTTATTGAAAAAAAAATAGATTGAATGTTAGCTTTTATTGAAAGAAAAATAGATTGAATGTTAGCTTTTATTGAAAGAACATTTGAACAAACATAACAGATGAGACTATCTGTTTTAGCACTGAGCTAGTATTTAGTATGTGCTACACTTCATTTGGTTAGAGTTAGAATTTAGAATGTAACAGTTAAAAGAACTTAGGTGAGATTGTCAAAGTCAAACTTGAAAAGCTGTGAAAGCTAACACATAATCTAACTAAAACTATTGAAACATTTGATCATGAAGATGTCGAAAGAATATTCTTGGTATAGTTGTGAACAAAATATAAGCCTGAATAAATTATAGCTTTTAAGTAGTCTTCTTTAGGAAATGTTTTTATTGCCTGGAGAAAAATATATATTTATAAATCTACTTTTCTTTTACAGAAATAGTTTTAGCAGTCTTTTATTACTTTGCTGTGACATCAGTGGCCCCTAAACATTCTGTGATATTACTGTACATAAATTGTACATTACTAGTTGTTACAATACATATTTGTATTTTGATACATAACTCTACTTCTTGAAGGCAGGACACCGTTTGTAATAGCCTGGTTTGGGGGGGGGGGAGGGGGTGTTCAGAATCAACATATTTTTAAAATGTTTGAGGTGAGGGGTCAAAATCAATATTTTTATGAAATGTGTTACACTGTTTGCTGAGGACAAGAACGTTTTGCAATGGAGGTTGTGTTATGGCGTCACTATGGTAACTGTAGTTGGTTCTGGGAGGCGTAAGGAATAACCTTTAAACACTTCACAACAATAAACTAATTCGATTGTGAATATACAAGACAATGTAGGACGCAGCGATCTTCTTCAGAGCAGGAGCATCTGTAATATATAGGACAAGATGTACAATGTACCGTAATAGACCACTTTTATCGGAATGATTTTGCTGAATACATCTGTGTGGACACCCAGTTTTCTGTGTTGTTAAACAGAACAGACCAAAGCATGTGAAGTACTTAGCCACCTGTGTATTTCTGGCGCCTGTGTGAATCAATGTAATCGTTTATTGAGCGCACTAAGACACCGTGCTGGTACCGACTGGTGTGTACCATCGATAGGACGCATCAAATACCAGCATCGTGGCATTAAGGAGAGCTGCCAGCCTCACGCTGGACCGTGGGCTGCACACACACGCATACTTCCACCTTAGCTGAGATTGTTATTGTTTTGACGGTGAGGGGTGTAGAAAAACAACCGTGGTTATGGTTCTGTTTAACTAATGCAAGGGTCTCCAAACTTTTCTGCCGGAGGACCACATTTAACTGTCAAACAGCAGTTTGGGGGCCGACTTCTAAGTTTTATGGTAAACCAGAGGTAAAAATAGTTGTTTTTTTGACATAGATTAATAGGTCTCCAAGGGCCAGTTAAGAGGACCTCGCGGGCCGCATCTTGCCCGCGGGCCATAGTTTGGAGACCCCTGAACTAATGGAAAGGTGAATGGATGATGATAACTTTGAATGCAAATTATTTTTCTTTAAAGATCTATTCTGTGTTATGAGTTTCACAGATTGAAACCGACATTGGACAAGACGTCCTAACACTTTTCACGGATAGTAGTGTCGTTGGTTCAATAGTAACAATAGTATGATGATGACTTTACAAATTTATGAAGTTAACCCGTAAAAACAAAGTTTTTGACCATAAATCCCTTATATATAAGACATAACTTGAAATCCTACATGTGGAAGAAAGTCAGCAGTCCCGAGCCTGCGCTCTTCATGGGGATTCCCGGAAAACCCCCTCAGCTCTCTGGCCTCCTAATGGACGTAAAAGCCGAGAAGCCCACCGGAGCGGTCGCTTTTAGAAGCGGCCACCTGGGCGTCCAGGACACTAGGTCGAAAACGCCTGCCACTAAGTTGACCCCCCGAGGGTGGAATTTCCCCTACTTCAACTCGCTATCACTTCGGTGCCACCCCGGCAAAGCTTATGAGTCTCAATGGTTAGGACAGCCGCAGTGCTGTGGATCATAACTAAAAGAGACAACTAAAAGTATTGATATGTTCAAAATAATACGTGACAGAATAGGGGCCGTCCATAAAGTACGTCACGCTCCAGAAGAGAGAGGGGTGTAAGAAAGTGTGACAGGGCGGAGGGGGTGTCCGGCCATGTGTGACATCACGGTGTTTTATATTAAATTTTAATTATTTTGTTAATAAAAAATATTTTTGTTCGAAAGTGTGACGTACTTTAAGGGGGGCGGTCCGAGATTTGTATCAGGGGGAGGGGGGAGTCAAAAATAGCGTGACGTACTTTATGGACGGCCCCCTAGCATAAACATTTACACATCGGGAATATATTTTAAAAAGAATGTCCGTATGTTCAATATAATACGCACCGCGCGACAGACTAGTGTTAACATTTACAGATCGGGAATATATTATAACAAGTATGTTCAATATAATACCTGTAGGACCGCGCGACATGAAAAGTATTAAAAAGGTTGTTCAACATAATACGCATCACGCGACAGTAGAGCACAAAAACGCACAAGTTACATAGAGATAAACTAAAAATTCATTAATTTAATAACGGTACATTCGAAATTCTGAAATTTTGATACAATAAAGTGCTAGGTGACAAAAGTCTATGTTCAAAATTTCAGCTTGATAGCATTGCGGGAAGTGGGTTGTTGTTTTTTTTTACTTTTGTTTTTAAACGGGACCACGACAGACAGAGAAATCACAACAGAGAGAAAAGATGGTGAGTTTAATATAAGGGATTTTATACAACGGACAAAAACAAACATAACAGGGACGAAAATGTTTCGATGTCCAATTGGGGCAGGGGGTGTGGTGGTGACTGAAAGGTGATTGACCTGACTTCCGACAACCACCACCACAACAAAGGGAAGTGATCGCGGCAACATTTGAGCTCCACAGACCCGTACAAAGCTGGCGGGCGATGGAAATAGCAGTGGTACAACCAACGGCCTCAGCAGACGGCGGTGGTGGCTGTGTCAACAATTAGCAGCAGACAATTTTGTTGGTGGTTAGAGAGGGCAGAAGTGTGGCTCTGTGCCAGGATTATCTATTATTGGCGGCCAGCTAAAGGTAAAACAATATTGGTTCTTAGCCTCTACAAATTAACAGTCAAGGACAAGTTACTTGTATCATGAGTTGCCAATATTTTAAGTGCAGCCCCCCCCCCCAATCAATACTCAGTCTTAAACGTTGAAGATGGAGTGAATCTAATGCTTTCAAGTTTCAAGTTGGTCAAGAGACTAAAGCAACTAATGGCATAGAACGTGGTCGGGAACTAAGCTATAGACTAGAGACATAAGTCAACAACACCGAGATTAAGATAGGAACAATGCGTCATGAGGTCGAGTCACGAAACTGTACCGTTTACATTATTCCAACTTGTACAGCTATTATCCCAACTTGTACAGCTTATTATCCCAACTTGTACAGCTTATTATCCCAACTAGTACATCTTATCATTCCAACGTATACAGCTTATTATCCCAACTTGCACAACTTATTATCCCAACTTGCACAACTTATTATCCCAACTTGTACAGCTTATTATTCCAACTTGTACAGCTTATTATTCCAACGTATACAGCTTATTATCCCAACTTGTACAGCTTATTATCCCAACTTGTACAGCTTATTATCCCAACTTGTACAGCTTATTATCCCAACTTGTACAGAAGATAATCCCGACTTGTACAGCTTATTATCCCAACTTGCACAGAGGATAATCCAAACTTGTACAGCTTATTATCCAAACTTATACAGAGGATAATCCAGACTTGTACAGCTTATTATCCCAACTTGTACAGCTTATTATTCCAACTTGTACAGCTTATTATTCCAACTAGTACAGCTTATCATTCCAACGTATACAGCTTATTATCCCAACTTGCACAACTTATTATCCCAACTTGTACAGCTTATTATTCCAAGTTGTACAGCTTATTATCCCAACTTGTACAGCTTATCATTCCAACGTATACAGCTTATTCTCCCAACTTGTACAGAAGATAATCCCGACTTGTACAGCTTATTATCCCAACTTGTACAGAGGATAATCCAAACTTGTACAGCTTATTATCCAAACTTATACAGAGGATAATCCAGACTTGTACAGCTTATTATCCCAACTTGTACAGCTTATTATTCCAACTTGTACAGCTTATTATTCCAACTTGTACAGCTTATCATTCCAACGTATACAGCTTATTATCCCAACTTGCACAACTTATTATCCCAACTTGTACAGCTTATTATCCCAACTTGCACAACTTATTATCCCAACTTGTACAGCTTATTATCCCAACTTGTATAGCTTATTATCCCAACTTGCACAACTTATTATCCCAACTTGTACAGCTTATTATCCCAACTTTTATAGCTTATTATCCCAACTTGTACAGAGGATAATCCCGACTTGTACATCTTATTATCCCAACTTGTACAGCTTATTATTCCAACTTGTACAGCTTATTATTCCAACGTATACAGCTTATTATCCCAACTTGTACAGCTTATCATTCCAACGTATACAGTTTATTGTCCCAACTTGTACAGCTTATTATCCCAACTTGTACAGCTTATTATCCCAACTTGTACAGCTTATTATCCCAACTAGTACAGCTTATCATTCCAACGTATACAGCTTATTATCCCAACTTGCACAACTTATTATCCCAACTTGTACAGCTTATTATCCCAACTTGCACAACTTATTATCCCAACTTGTACAGGTTATTATCCCAACTTGTATAGCTTATTATCCAACCTGCACAACTTATTATCCCAACTTGTACAGCTTATTATCTCAACTTGTACAGCTTATTATCCCAACTTGTATAGCTTATTATCCCAACTTGTACAGAGGATAATCCCGACTTGTACAGCTTATTATCCCAACTTGTACAGAGGATAATCCCAACTTGTACAGCTTATTATCCCAACTTGTACAGCTTATTATCCCAGCTTGTACAGCTTATTATCCCAACTTGTACAGCTTATTATTCCAACGTATACAGCTTATTATTCCAACTTGTACAGCTTATTATCCCAACTTGTGCAGCTTATTATTCCAACTTGTACAGCTTATTATCCCAACTTGTACAGCTTATTATCCCAACTTGTACAGCTTATTATCCCAACTTGTACAGCTTATTATTCCAACGTATACAGCTTATTATTCCAACTTGTACAGCTTATCATTCCAACGTATACAGCTGATTATCCCAACTTGCACAACTTATTATCCCAACTTGTACAGCTTATTATTCCAACTTGTACAGCTTATTATCCCAACTTGTACAGCTTATCATTCCCAACGTATACAGCTTATTCTCCCAACTTGTACAGAGGATAATCCCGACTTGTACAGCTTATTATCCCAACTTGTACAGAGGATAATCCAAACTTGTACAGCTTATTATCCCAACTTATACAGAGGATAATCCAGACTTGTACGGCTTATTATCCCAACCTGTACGGCTTATTATCCCAACTTGTACAGCTTATTATCTAAACTTGTACAGCTTATTATCCCAACTTGTATAGCTTATTATTCCAACTTGTATAGCTTATTATCCCAACTTGTATAACTTATTATCCCAACTTGTATAGCTTATTATCCCATCTTGTACAGCTTATTATCCCAACTTGTATAACTTATTATCCCAACTTGTATAACTTATTATCCCAACTTGTATAACTTATTATCCCAACTTGTATAGCTTATTATCCCAACTTGTACAGCTTATTATCCCAACTTGTACAGCTTATTATCCCAACTTGTACAGCTTATTATCCCAACTTGTATAGCTTATTATCCCAACTTGATGCTGGTGTTAGTGGGGTACTCTGGTATTCCAGCCAATCGTTAAAAATTAGCATTTAAATGTTACAGAAGATTATATTTCTCGGGTCCTTGGATGTACCAAATAAAATCCAATCACTTTCTACAAGGAACATTCCTTCACCATTCAAGTCATTTCCTCACACTGATGAACTAACTAAACAAGAATCCTAACCATCTTTCTAACACGCGCCTTTGAACGATTGGCAGAGTGGGATTTGAAGCTTGACCAGTTTCAATTTTTTTTTAGTTTAATAAGAACAGTGGTGATAGTTATTGGATAAAGGGAGTTAGTTATTGGATAACGGGACCTACTCATTCGATAACGACATCTAGTAAATTGATAACATGATCTAGTTATTGGATATTGGGACTTAATCATTCGATAACGGCATCTAGTAAATTGATAACGGGATCTAGTTATTGGATAACAGGACCTAGCTATTCGATAACGGCATCTAGTTAATAAATAACGGCAATAACGGGTTCCAATTTTTCAATAAGAGGACATAGTTGGTCGATAACTAGACCTGGTTTATATTGTGTCATTATCAACATATTTAGAGACCAAGCTATAAAAATCTTTTTCCTCGAAAACTAAAAGAAATGCATTAATAAAAGCATTTTGGACATAACAAAAATGTAATGACTTCTTTGGGGTTTGGTTGTCCATCAGTACAAATAACTTCAACAATCTGGAAAAGTCGGCTGGTTGTCAAGTTCTGAACATCAAAAAGAACTTAATATCTAGATATACGCCTATTTATTAAAACGCAACAGAAAGTCACAGATTCCTGCTTGAGTCAATGTCAAATACCTTTCTTTTTTTTTTTTATTGTTTGGTATAAGGAGCACACAAAAATGATAATGAGTTTTAGGAATGAAAGGCAGCCATCTTCGTTGTTCATTTGTAGTAGACATTCTAGTTACTTTGGGATGCAGCCGTCGCAAACATGAAGTACGTGTTCAGGAGAACGGCCCTTTGCCGGCATGTAATCTGTATACACATATCAATGACTGGGCACTACATCAGGATTTTATCTGGCAGCTCAAAAGGAATGGGATTTGTTCGCCTTCTTCCGTCGTGGTTCAACATTTGGTGAATGCATATTTTGTAACACCATTGACCGAAATGAACTAATATAAAATTACATCCCTCTTTACTCCACCCACGATCGTCGAGCTACAGGGGGCGCAATGTAAAACACTTGATGTGATAAGCGACTCCAACGTGATAACTGGCCAAACTTAAGTTTATGGTTTAAAAAATAGGAATTCTATGTGCGGTGCTGGGCAATCAATAGGACGCAACTACCAGAGACTTGAATAAAAGTGCATGTTTAGCGGTGCATGCTGATCAATTCTGCCAACTGGAGTGATAAGGTTCATGACAGGAGACAGGTTAGACCGGTTACTATAGTGATGATACCACAAACTCATGGCTATAACACTGGCCAGCCAATCGTTAGACTGGTTACTATAGTAATGGTACCACAAACTCATAGCTATAACACTGGCCAGCCAATCGTTAGACCGGTTTCTATAGTGATGGTACCACAAACTCAAAGCTATAACACTGACCAGCCAATCGTTAGACCGGTTACTATAGTCATGGTACCACAAACTCATAGCTATAACACTGGCCAGCCAATCGTTAGACTGGTTACTATGGCGACACTACTACAAACTCATAGCTATAACACTGGCCAGCCAATCGTTAGACCGGTTACTATAGTGATGATACCACAAGCTCATGGCTATAACACTGGCCAGCCAATCGTTAGACTGGTTACTATGGCGATACTAATACAAACTCATTACTGTAACACCTAAAAGGTAACTGCTATAAAGTTTATTATTTTGTTCATATCAGGGCTTAGATTTGATGAAATTTCATCAAAGAAACTTTTTGACCAAAGATCAAATTTCCGATCAAACGCTCGACCATCGCAAGGATGGACCTCTTCAATTTTTGGGACACAAAACTCACAACTCTTACCTCCCCAAAACTGTTCTTTGTACAATTGACAGGGGAAAGCCAGCAGACAGGGAAATCTGGTGTAAAATAGACAGGGCGCACTTGGGTACAATAGTTGGGGCACACGTGGTGTACGTTAGGCTGGGCGCACATGGTGTACAACAGCCAGGGCGCACCTGGTGTACAATATATAAGACGCACGTGATGTGCAATAGTCAGGGCAAACGTGATGTCCAATAGTGAGGGCACACGTGATGTGCAATCGTCAGGGCACACGTGATGTGCAATAAACAAGGTACACGTGATGTGCAATAGTCAGGGCACACGTGATGTGCAATAAACAGGGTACACGTGATGTGCAATAGTTAGAGCACATGTGGTGTGTAATAGTGAGGGCACACGTGATGTGCAATCTGGTGTACAATAAACAGACAGTACCAACGGGTAATACACCTCTAGGTAGACAGACAACACCAGCCGACAATAGACCACTAAGTAGACAGACAGTACCAGCCGACAGTACACCTCTAGGTAAACAGACAGTACCAGCCGGAAATACACTTCTAGGTAGACAGACAGTACCAACCGGAAATACACCTCTAGGCTTACAGACAGTACAAGCCGGAAATACACCCCTAGGTAGACAGACAGTACCAGCCGGAAATACACTTCTAGGTAGACAGACAGTACCAGCCGGAAATACACCTCTAGGCTTACAGACAGTACCAGCCAGAAATACACCCCTAGGTAGACAGACAGTACCAGCCGGAAATACACCACTAGGTAGACATACAGTATCTTCCGGCAATAACAACATGCCAATAAGAGCGATTGCCATAAACAATGCCACAACAAAACCCAACAATTGTCGTCCCCCCCCTTCGTGTCAACATTACTTGTTGCCACAACTTACAACATAACCACAGCAACAAAAATATCCCATAATTGAGCCTCAATCCGTTTCCTGGCAGTCAGATTTATTTATTGCAGTTATAGTAGAAAGTACGTCTGATGGGGGCAATGATCCTTACACGGGGCCCTGGTAAAAAAAGCTCCAGTTTGCCATCGACACAGGGCAGTGTGTACAACTGGTGTTTGACTCCCGGTCAATCGTGTGATAAATGTCAGGTGGGTCAGATTACATTGATTTTGTTCTACTGCAGGCAGTGGTGTGATACAAGAAGATTCTTAAACTTAAACGTGGAGAAGTCAAACAAAGGGTAAATCTAGGATTGTTGTGGAAAACTAAAGGACTGTCAGGGAAAACTGGAGAATTAAAAAATACCAACACCTGAGTGTGTAGTCAAAGTACCAACACCTAGATTGTGTAGTCAAAGTACCAACACCTTGATTGTGTAGTCAAAGTACCAACACCTTGATTGTGTAGTCAAAGTACCAACACCTTGACTGTGGAGAATGTTAGCTACATTTGGGGCAGGGTGGGGGTTTGGGGTTAAGCGGTAATGTGTAAAAAAAAAGGCAACAAATCCATTAACTTAGGTTAATATTGACAGAAATATTGACATCTCTACGTGCTGTATGTGATGTGATAAGTCCATCAACTTGTGATGTTTGTGATGTCACAAGTCCATCGACTTGTGATGTTTGTGATGTCACAAGTCCATCGACTTGTGATGTTTGTGATGTCACAAGTCCATCTACTTGTTCTGTACGTGATGTCACAAGACCATCAACTTGTGATGTATGTGATGTCACAAGACCATCTACTTGTGATGTATGTGATGTCACAAGTCCATCAACTTGTTCTGTACGTGATGTCACAAGACCATCAACTTGTGATGTATGTGATGTCACAAGACCATCTACTTGTGATGTATGTGATGTCACAAGTCCATCAACTTGTGATGTTCGTGATTGATGTCACAAGACCATCAACTTGTGATGTTCGTGATGTCACAAGTCCATCAACTTGTGATGTATGTGATGTCACAAGTCCATCAACTTGTGATGTATGTGATGTCACAAGTCCATCAACTTGTGATGTATGTGATGTGATAAGTCCATCAACTTGTGATGTTCGTGATGTCACAAGTCCATCAACTTGTGATGTTTGTGATGTCACAAGTCCATCAACTTGTGATGCTCGTGATGTCACAAGTCCATCAACTTGTGATGTTCGTGATGTCACAAGTCCATCAACTTGTGATGTACGTGATGTCACAAGTCCATCAACTTGTGATGTTTGTGATGTCACAAGTCCATCAACTTGTGATGTTTGTGATGTCACAAGACCATCTACTTGTTCTGTACGTGATGTCACAAGTCCATCAACTTGTGATGTATGTGATGTCACAAGTCCATCAACTTGTGATGTTCATGATGTCACAAGTCCATCAACTTGTGATGTTCGTGATGTCACAAGTCCATCAACTTGTGATGTATGTGATGTCACAAGTCCATCAACTTGTGATGTTTGTGATGTCACAAGTCCATCAACTTGTGATGTTCGTGATGTCACAAGTCCATCAACTTGTGATGTTCGTGACGTCACAAGACCATCGACTTGTGATTAGGCCTATCAACGGGTACCCGGAACCCTTGTACCCGTTTCCATGTGATCAGTGATTACTCGGGGTAGTAAAAATCCGCTGAGGTACCCGTGAAAATGTAGCTTCAATGTCTACATTAATGGAGGCCAAACTTCGGCTCTCATTCGGATTTTTTTCCCCTTTGCTTTTACATTGTGGCTTTCGAAGCAATTTATTAAATGAATGTGTCTGTTTGAAATATGTGCTGTGAAGTACATCTAAGGAGAATATCTCTCAACGGGAATTAAAATACGATCCCAACAAACTACAATATATTTTGATATATCTTTTTTCTATCAACGAGAAACAGAAATCGCAAACACAAAAAGGTTTTGGCTCTTAAAGGAATCATATAAGGACAACAAAAGTTCTCTGCTAAAATTAAATATGGACTGCTTAAAGTTGAAAAAATCTTGCTTTAAAATTCGCCAATTGATACTTGCTAATGTTGGTTACATTATATTGTCAATTAGACCCGCTCATCACTTGAACCAAATAACGTCGACACACTTGTCTGTTTGCTTAGTTGGTTAAAAGATGATATATAAAAGGGACATTACAGTGTTATTTAGAATTTCAACAAAAAAGTTTAATGAGTGTTATTTATGGTATCATAAATTTTAATTTTGTCTTCAATCGAAATTAAAGATTAATTAATCATTAATTTTTCAAAAGTTAATGATTAAATTTAAATTAATCGATTACAGCCCTAAAAATAAACTATTTGATTTTTATTAAATTATACACAATAATTATTTTTGATAGGAAGGGTGCTAAGTGTTATGAAAATTATTGACAGGGGTACATAGATGCTGATAGTTTTAGAAACACTGGTCTAAATGAATGACATCCTTGTTGGGAGTTGTGTCTTACCAAAACTCCTTGGATCCAGCCGAAGCGAACTGGGTGGTTGGTCACCACGATCTTCTCCCCCATCGCCAGGATGTCTTGGGTCGAACCTTCAAACCCAGGGCCGCCATCTTTCCTGTTGCATCGGAGCTCATCATCGTCCTGTCAACAAGAGATAGAGTTTCATTAGTACACCTGTGTCTTAGTGTTAGAGAACATTGGTACACCTGTGTCTTGGTATAAGAGAACATTGGTACACCTGTGTCTTGGTATAAGAGAACATTGGTACACCTGTGTCTTGGTATAAGAGAACATTGGTACACCTGTGTCTTAGTGTTAGAGAACATTAGTACACCTGTGTCGTAGTGTTAGAGAACATTGATACAGCTGTGTCTTAGTGTTAGAGAACATTAGTACACCTGTGTCTTAGTGTTAGAGAACATTAGTACACCTGTGTCTTAGTGTTAGAGAACATTAGTACACATAAGTCTTAGTGTTCTAGAACATTAGAACATAAAGATGTGAGGAGGACTTTGTGAAATAAAATACACCATCTCTCATGGTTTTATAGAGACTTATTCACATAACCTAGGGACAGTGGCGTCGCTAGGGGGTGCGATGGGGACGGGCCGCCCCGAGTGACACCATCGGGGGGGGGGTGTGACACCAGACTGTAAAAACTCGGACATATATTTGCTCAGAAACACAAGTGAAGAGAATGCATCTGTAAATACAGACCAAGAACGACCTGACCTTCACTTCAGGCTTTCTTAAAATGAAAGTAGACGCAATGAGAAAATATTGACTAAAATCGTGTGTATCTTGCTATACTCAAATGTTTTATGTATCTTTATTTCTTGTGCGAACGCTTATCACAATTCACCTGGACAAAGTTAACAACCAGGGTACAGATAATGGCAATGAGAGGAAAGCCCGTCCCGGGTCAAAGAGAGGACAACCCGTCCCGGGTCAATGAGAGGACAACCCATCCAGGTTCAATGAGAGAAAACTGTCCCTGGTTCTATAACAAACGATTAAGTCCTATGCACACATTTCTTAATAGCCATTGAACGGCGATTCACCGAACTTTAATGCCAACGAGCGACCCGGACAAAATAAATTTAAGAACTCGTTAAAAAAATTAATTAATAAACAGCTGCAGGACATCCTGGGCCCTGGGTCAAAACGGCACCTCCCATAACTTAAATAAGAGAACGCCTCCTCCCAAAACTTAAATAAGAGAACGCCACCTCCCAAAACTTAAATAAGAGAACGCCACCTCCCAAAACTTAAATAAGAGAACGCCACCTCCCAAAACTTAAATAAGAGTAAGAGCGAGATTATTTTTTTTAACTAAATGCCCAGTTGCACCCACAAAGTCGGTATCTATGAGAGATTAGTAGAGCATTAAGCAAAAAGTTTCAGTTAAACATTCACAACGGAATGTAGTGCCAATTTAAGCAGCACACCAGAATGCAGAATGTTTCTTGCCTTGTTCAACCTTTGAGTGTTGGGAGTCGATGAAAAGAACTGGTAGTTTCCAGCCCTTAGAGGCCACCACGCCGGCAACGGAAACACAGAGCATTAAATCAGTCGATGTATTGACAGAGAGAATCTGGTTCCTGTTCCTAGACTATGACGGTCGGGTACCGCTGCCACCACACATCACGTGAAGCATTGGGATAACACACGGGAAATAATCCAACTTGGACAGGGTTATCAATGTACAGTGGTGTGGCTTTACTCCGTGGTGAGCTCTCTAGTTCCTGTAAGTGCCGAGGTGCTAGGAGACTGACAATTAGTCACATCCTGTCATTGTTTTTGACTTCCGGACATTCTTTAAAGCTAACAGCAATCCATCACATATTCAAGCTCTACAATCTCAAAAGCTAACACTGAATATATATTTCATTTAAACGTATATAAAAAAATGAAGGCTGCGGAAATTAACGATTAATTAATCGATTTATTGTTAAAAATTTTAATCGTTTAAAATTAATTTAATCGATAAAAATGGAAGAAAATTTTAATAAAATATTTTTTCCCATTTTGTTTTAAAGCCGGGAATTATTATATATTTTTTGTTACTTACACACTTTTCTCTCGTATTAATATTATTTATTTGACGTGCATACAAAAAACAAAAGGTTTCAATTCTTTATTTCTAGCAAAGCAGAGCGATTTTTTGTGTTACGTCACAAAGTTTGACGGCCATGGAATTACCGCGACCTAACCGATTTCGTGAAAAAATGAATCGCGACTCGATTAATTTTCCAGATTAATGGAACGAAAAAATTTCATACGTACCAACCCTAAAAAAATATTTCTCGATAAGGCTTCATGTAATAAACTCTGGCTTGTGTTTAGAATGACAACTTAACTCTGACTTGTGTTGAGAGTGACAACCTAACTCTGACTTGAGAGTGACATTATAACCTAACTTTGGCTTGTGTCAAAGAGTGACTTGTGTGAAACCAATCCGCGGCATATTAAAGTTATGTTTTGGTACAGTTTTAAAGGGCAACTTCTACGTTCAAAGGCGAGTACACACGCACTGGATCCACAAATATTTGTAGTGCTGCCTTGTTCAATCAACCATTAAGGTCGACAGGCGGGCGGGTGAGTGAGGCAAAGGGTGGGGGGAGGTGGAGGGGCGCCCGCGCATCGACAACAAATAATTGAGGAAAAGCCGGTCAAAAATCTATTGCCCTCTAATGAGTCTTGGTCCCGAGGGATCTTCATATATCGCCCCAAACCTTATACAACGGGATTTACCGATTAGCCATTATGTCTGACAAGACTTGATCTCTCACTCCCCATCCACCTCACCCGTGTGTTAAGTGACCCGTGATGCCGCTATGAGTGATGCTCAAATGTCAGGCCAGTGTATGCTGATGCTGAAATAATTATTTGACTCAATATCAGAGAAACTCAATGACACCGTCGGGTTGATTGTTTAACTTAGTTCAAATGTTCCCAACAAGTCTGACTGTTATATTATCCCCAACAAGTCTGACTATTAGTTCAAATATTCCCAACAATTCTGACTGTTATATTATCCCCAACAAGTCTGACTGTTATATTATCCCCAACAAGTCTGACTGTTATATTATCCCCAACAAGTCTGACTTATATTATCCCCAACAAGTCTGACTGTTATATTATCCCCAACAAGTCTGACTGTTATATTATCCCCAACAAGTCTGACTGTTATA
>MUZC01000340.1:139592-155249 GCA_002072015.1 Radix auricularia | reverse complement strand
CTTGGTCAAGTCAATTCGGAGACAGTGTGCTTGACTTGGTCAAGTGAATTCGGAGACAGTGTGCTTGACTTGGTCAAGTCAATTCGGAGACAGTGTGCTTGGCTTGGTCAAGTCAATTCGAGACAGTGTGCTTGGCTTGTGTCAGGTTAACTCAAGTGGCTATACTGAGGTAACTCAAGATACGAAATTAATCCGTTCCGAGGTGGCTTTCGTGTACTGGATCTTTCGTATCTCGAAGAGAATATGACTTATTTAATACCTAATCCGTTCCAAGTCACACAGACACAACACTAAAAAGGAAGGTAAACATGTAGAAGCTCGACCGTGACGTCATGGTCATTACCGGCGGCCATCTTTGCGTCATTAAAAAAGCTAAAATTAAAATTCTATAGCTATACCTAACCAAAACCCTAAAAACTTCCATTGTCCGAAAATTCTAAAGCTATACCTAACCCAAACCCTAAAAGCTTCCATTTGTAAAACCCTTTTAGAATTTATAGAACTCTGTTTCCAGCAACCGGTAACGTCGTGACGTCATGGTCGATATTCTTCACTTCGGCCAAAAGGAAAATATCATGATAAACTGTGGGAAAACAAAAGTAGAATTCTTCACTTTATAAAAAGTACAAATTATAAAACAAATTTAAAAAATAATAATGGAACAATGAAAAGAGAATAAAATAAATGTAAAATAAGATGTATACAAAGGTGAACTTTTATTTTTCAATTTAGGCGATTCACAATTAATTTCTTTTAAGATTTCTTTGGCCATAAATATGCTTTTCTAAAGATTTCACGAGAATATCCACGAACTCGGGAACTAACACCCAACCAACAACACGGTAAATAAAGCATGCATGACACGCACCAACACACCGCTGCGGCAAGTCAATAAGGCTGGAATTGACCAATAGGATAGCAGAACTGTTTGTGGCACGTTGAATGACGACACGTTATTTAAAGTATTGTCAGCTGCAATTGCGTCACTACGGGGTGCGGTAGGGGCGGGCCGCCCCGGGTGACACCATCCTAAGGGGTGACACCAAAATTTAAAATGCTCTATTTACCCGTTATTTGGCACTGGAAAACACGGCGGAGTTCTATGGGGTAAGTTCGTGAGGGGTGACACCATGAGCTACCGCCCCGGTTGACACCATGAGCTACCGCCCAGGTTGGCACCATGAGCTACCGCCCCGGTTGGCACCATGAGCTACCGCCCCTGGTGACACCAACCCTAGGCAGGCCTCTGGTCAGTTGCGCGCTATTTCGTATCTTGGATTTTGTTCATATCTTGGAACAAAAAACTCATCCAGTGACCTTTCGTATCTTGGATGTTTCGTATCTTGAAGAAGATACCACTGCATATATAAGGCGATTTCAATTAAAGTAGTTGTTACACAGAATACGTGCTGGGGTCTTAGTTTGCCGTGTTGATTAACATGTAGACTACTGCGACTCCTATTGCCAATCACATCCAGAGGCGTCACTAGGGTTGGTGTCACCCGGGGTGGTAGCTCATGGTGTCACCCGGGGCGGTAGCTCATGGTGTCAACCCCTCATGATTTAATCCATAGAACTTCTCCGTGTTTTCCAGTGCCAAATAACGAGAATATATAGAATTTTATGGTCTGGTGTCACCCCCCTTATGGTGTCACCCGGGGCGACCCGCCCCCTCCGCACCCCCCTAGCGACGCCACTGATCACATCTATGACATATTTACACTCACACATGTCATCTGCAGACATTTAAAATGTCACACATTTTCACTTGTACGTCAGCCACCTTTATAGTTTTTTTTTTCCTTTAGATTCTAAAATATATTTAAAAAAATTTAATTCTCAAGTAAAAAAAGGTTTGAATTATAATTGCATTTCTTTAAACCTTACATTTAAATACCACTACATTTTTGTATTGTCTCTTGATTGTTATCTGAATATATTGCTCCAAGCAATCCCCTCTCTGTTTTCTCAAACGCTTTGTTTGAAGTGAACTGTATTTATAAAATTTATCTTTCAACTTATTTTTTTAGACAATCTGAAATTCTTCATCGAAGAAAAACTTTCATTTGATAAATAACCTCAAGGATTGAATAAGCCAGACGATTTTTTTTTTTTTTGTGTTTTTGTAAAGCATCATTATATTTTTGTAGTATGCTACGAATGTATTTTTCCCACATTTGTCTTCTTACATTTATTATTTATTTTTTTAGCTGGTTGTAAGGATAATTTGAATAATTATTTGTCTGTGCGGATGTTTGATTTTTGTTACTACAAAAAATTGTAAGTTTATTATCACAATGATCTTGATGAAGTCATGTATTTCATTAGCGTGAAGGGAAAAGTTGTTTCTCAATTAAAGAACTCATCCAATGTATATCTAACACGATCAAGAGATCAAGTTTACAACGAATATTTTTTTAAACACTCGATCGACTTATCTTATCTATACAGACGCTCGCTGTATGTAATAGATTATCATGATTAGCACCTGTTTAAAAAAATATTTTAAATAGCCTAAATAAATCCAGTTATTGTATGTGTTCAATCAAACTTAAGTTTAGGATTAAAACCCAGTAGTGTTACACAGAAAGATTAAAACCCAGTAGTGTTACACAGAAAGATTAAAACCCAGTAGTGTTACACAGAAAGATTAAAACCCAGTAGTGTTACACAGAAGGATTAAAACCCAGTAGTGTTACACAGAACCTTGAACAAAAAGACAAAACTCGTGTCAAGTTATATCAATTAAATTTTGTTTTGTTTCATTTATTTAAATCTTCTCTTCTCTGCACTACCCCACCCCCATACACACACAAGCGTTTCCTTATTCACTTGGCTCTTCGGGGGGTTGGGGGGGTGCCCAGCTTATTTAATCATTCTCTAATTAATTTTACATTTCTTTTTAATTTTCAAATAAAAAAGGTGGTCCTGATATGCTTAATTATTGACATCCAAATTCCTCCGCGCCTCTCTGAAGTCTGTAGGAAGATCTTCTCTTCGACTCACATCATATATCATTGCCTTTGTTTTTTGAAACACGTTCTCTAGCTATCAATTTCCTCCCAACAACTATAAACATTCACTCATCAATCCATCTCATGCCTCATCCATACCCCCCCGCAGCCACTCTCACCCTCCTCCTTTGATGCCAGCACACCCCCCATTGGGTCAGAGTGACCGCCAGCAAACCCGACCTCCCCCCGCCGCAGTGTATCGAGGTGTATGTGACCCGCCCTCCGTCTTACTGGACACCGCATGATTGTCACAGGACAACACAAGACGTGACATTGTCGTTTAGGCCTGTCCACTGTCATGACAACTGTCTACTGTCATGACAACTGTCCACTGTCATGACAACTGTCCACTGTCATGACAACTGTCTACTGTCATGACAACTATCCACTTTCATGACAACTGTCCACTGTGATGACAACTGTTCACTGTGTTGACAACTGTCAACTGCCATGACAACTGTCCACTGTCATGACAACTGTCCACTGTCATGACAACTGTCCACTGTCATGACAACTGTCTACTGTCATGACAACTGTCCACTGTCATGACAACTGTCCACTGTGATGACAACTGTTCACTGTCATGACAACTGTCCACTGACACGGTAACTGTCCACTGTCACGGTAACTGTCAACTGCCATGGCAACTGACCACACATAAAAAATCAGCACACAATCTCTGTCTGTTTCTATCGGCTGTTGACACTATACAGTTTTTCTTTTAAGGACTGACCTATAAGTGAATCATTTTGATGTATTATTATCTACAAAATGATGCGTTTAAAGACAGAAGGTCTAGAGTCGTATAGAATGCATGAATGTAATAAGGTCAACTCGATGCGAAGGCGTAAAGCCTTTGTAAACCACTCTTGCTCCTTTACAATTTAATCTTATTACGCATTCATATTTTTTCCTTATTAATTATAGTTTGGTGAAAACGAAAAAAAAGTCATATTTAATATTCGTCAAAAGGTCAATGAGACGATTTTTTTAAAAGTAGCCTGATAAATGGAAATGTTTCTGTGAAGTTTAGAACTGTAACTAAATCTATTAGATGTCTAATTCTGTGATTGTGAACCTATGGCACGCGTGCCACAGCCGGCATGTGACTAAAATATTAACTCATTAATCAAACCAGCCCAGCCAAACCCCAATTTTCTGGTTTCATTGAAGTTTTAGCACTCTGCTATAAATAATTGGGTTTTGGTTGAATTTTGGGCACGTGCCCCCCCCCCCCAAAAAAAAAAATGTTCGCCACCACTGGTCTACAGTGTTACTCTTTGTCGCTGAAGCATCAACTACAGTTTTGATTGGTTTCAGAACGCCTACCAGATTGATCAATTCGATATCAACTATTGTTATATTTTAATATCCATGGCCACGATCGACTCATGTTTTGATGACGTCAAGTCCCGGAAGATCTCCTTCAAAACCGATGGCCACTGCTATGACATCATTTAAAGGAATGATCAAACTTTGCATAACCCAAGATGATTGGAAAAGTAGATTACAGTTTTCGTTTAAAGGTTGTAAAACTACTTTTCTTTTAGATAATTATATCCTATTTTTAAAAAAATGTATCTCTAAAGAGTGGCGACCAGAAATTAACCCATAAACATTCGCGGCGACCATGCGTGAATCATCCATCCATCCATCCATCCATCCATCCATCCATCCATCCATCCATCCATCCATCCATCCATCTATCTATCTATCTATCTATCTATCTATCTATCTATCTATCTATCTATCTATCTATCTATCTATCTCTCTATCCGTCTGTCTGTCTGTCTGTCTGTCTGTCTGTCTGTCTATCTATCTATCTATCTATCTATCTATCTATCTATCTATCTATCTATCTATCTATCTATATCTATTTATCTATCTGTCTGTTTGTCTCTCTACATACTTACCTACCTACCTAAACAACATACCTATCTACCTACCTACTTTCCTATCTACTTCCCTACCTACCCTCCTACCTAACTACATACCTACCTATCTACTAACCTCTGTACCTGCCTACCTACCTACACAGTGATTGGTCTGTCTTTATTCCTGTCGTCTATCGGTATGTCTGTCTATCTATTGATTATACGTAACTTCACCGAAAAGGTCACTTTGTTAAAATGTTTCATTTCTCGCCGAGTTCCTTGTTCGCTTTTGGTGACACACCCATTGTCAGTGATATGTTCTTTTGGTGGCACACCCATTGTCAGTGATATGTTCTTTTGGTGACACACCCATTGTCAGTGATATGTTCTTTTGGTGACACACCCATTGTCAGTGATATGTTCTTTTGGTGGCACACCCATTGTCAATGATATGTTCTTTTGGTGGCACACCCATTGTCAGTGATATAATCTTTTGGTGGCACACCCATTGTCGGTGACATGTTCTTTTGGTGGCACACCCATTGTCAGTGATATGTTCTTTTGGTGGCACACCCATTGTCAATGACGTGTTCTTCTGGTGACACACCCGTTGTCACTGACATGTTCTTTTGGGGAGACACCCTTTGTCAGGAACATGTTCTTTTGGTTGCACACCCTTTGTCAGGAACATATTCTTGTGGTGGCACACCCATTGTCAGTGATATGTTCTTTTGGTGGCACACCCATTGTCAATGACATGTTCTTCTGGTGACACACCCATTGTCAGTGATATGTTCTTTTGGTGATACACCTGTTGTCAATGACATGTTCTTCTGGTGACACACCTGTTGTCACTGACATGTTCTTTTGGGGAGACACCCTTTGTGTGGAACATGTTCTTTTGGTGGCACACCCATTGTCAGTGATATGTTCTTTTGGTGGCACACCCATTGTCAATGACATGTAGTTCTGGTGACACACCCGTTGTCACTGACATGTTCTTTTGGTGACACACCCTTTGTCAGGAACATGTTCTTTTGGTGGCACACCCATTGTCAATGACATGTTCTTTTGGTGATACACCTGTTGTCACTGACATGTTCTTTTGGTCACCACCCGTTGTCGGTGACATGTTCTATTTGGTCACAAAGCCGTTGTCACTGACATGTTCTTTATCTCGGTGAGAGGTTCATTGTTCTATTGTGTAATGATTTACCGACTTCTAACTAGTTAACCTTATATCGACGTACATAAGAATCACCTTTGATTAAAAGTTCGCGATACATTCAAAATGAAACAAGAGTTCATGTTGTCTTTTGGCATTTTGCGTTAAAAGCATTTAGGCTTTTCTTCTACAATAAAAATTTTAATGAACCATTCAAATCCTTTCTTTAGTTACGCTATTACATCACGGGACAGCATCAAAATGTAAAGAATCAAAGATATTTATTATGCGGGTCTTGAGACTCCTGAAAACATGAAGTTTTTTTCTCATCGATACAGAGAGCATTAAACATGTACAGAGTGCGGCGCCTTGAGAAAAATTCAGAGTTTTTCAAAAAACTTATTCATCGAATTAAATGAATGTGACGTCGTGAAACTTTAGCGCGCCTGTTAAATTTATATTCGTCTGAAAATCATTGGATACAGGTTGAGGTCTTTTGTTTAGGAATGTTGAAGATCACTGCCAAGTTGACGGAGAAGTTGCTCTATAAAAGACATAGATCCGTTGGCTACCGATGGACATTTTATTTCTCTGTAACACAGGCCCAAGCACGTTCAAATGGAAATCTATTTATTGTGATTTCAATTCAATTTTATTCAAGTCACAGTGTATAATTCTTAGCATTCCAAATGCTAAAGAATTAATGTAGATCTTTGTTTTGGTGTGCAATAAAAATGCAGCTGTATGATCGAGACTGTAAAGTAATTTTGAGCAACAAAAAAAGTGGTTCATAAGGAAAAGAAAATTACAGGTGGAGAGTAACAGTGAAAAATGTAAAAGGAACAACGAGGAAAATATAAGAGGGGCCAGAAAATAAGGAGAAAGATTATGTTTAAACTATTACATACGTCCAGTCATTAAAAAATACAATTTTCAATATGATATTTTCTATAAATTTTGTCCGTTTCTTTTTCTTTTAAGTTTTTCCACTTTTGATGTTTGTGGTCACTTAAGCCGTTATAACTTTTAAATACTATTGAGCAAATTTCTCCATATTTGTTTCTGTAAGTTATTTATAAAATAATATAGATGTGATGTGAATAACCCAAAGTTTTTTTTATACTGCCTTACAATGTATCCCATAATCCATAACTTTGACCAAAAAATGGAGACACGTTTTGTGAATTTTTATTTTGTAAACACCTGCATCCATAGAAAAGTCTGTTATTCAAAGTTTTAATGCACAATTAACTATATTTAAATTTCAAAGACGTACCTAGTAAGTTTTTTTTAAAAAGTTGGTCTTTGGAAATTCGCAGTAAAAAAACCAAATTGTGGATGTTTATTTGAGTTTCCATGGAAACCATAGACATTTTTATTTAAAATGTTAATGCAATTTCAATCTCCAGTTGTACCCTATAGGAATTATCTATTTAAAATCCTACAGGACGATAGACATAAATTTTAGAACCGTTACCTAAGCCTCCCCTTAAACGAGGATTTTAAAACTTGTATTTTTTTAGAGTCTTTCATTGATTTTATTTGTTGTTTAATATGAATATTCAACATTTCGACCTTTGACTTCTGCGGGTTGCTGAGACGTTCTTCTCTTATCTCCCCTTAGTGTTTCTCTTTACCATCTCTCAGCAGCACCAGCTCTCTGTTCACAGTCTCATCCACAACACCCTCGACTTCCTAGTCTTACTCTTTACCTCCTAATATTTTCTGAACCCCACGTTCTCTGCCTCCTCCTTAAAACTGGTACCTTCCTACACCTTTATTCTTCTTCCACTTTATTCTTTCCTGTCCCCATCTCTCTTGATCTCAACCCTGTGGTCTACTCGGCACCTCGCACTCTATTCCAAATAGGGTTTTGGAGTTTAAGAAAGTCATAGAGTAAGGTCATGGTATTAAAGTAATGGAGTAAGGTCATGGAGTTAAGTCATGGTATTACAGTGATGGAGTAAGGTCATTGAGTAAGGTCATTGAGTAAGGTCATTGAGTAAGGTCATTGAGTAAGGTCATTGAGTAAGGTCATTGAGTAAGTTCATTGAGTAAGGTCATTGAGTAAGGTCATTGAGTAAGGTCATTGAGTAAGGTCATTGAGTAAGGTCATTGAGTAAGGTCATTGAGTAAGGTTATTGAGTAAGGTCATTGAGTAAGGTCATTGAGTAAGGTCTTTGAGTAAGGTCATTGAGTAAGGTCATTGAGTAAGGTCATGGAGTTAGGTCACGGAGTTAAGCGCACGATCGTCTTTTCTAAAGTCTTGGAGTAAGGCATTGGTGTTAAAATCCTGTAGTAAAGCCATGAATGTAACGTCCTCAAGTAAGGTCATGTGATAAAGTCCCGGAATAAAGCCACGGTGTGAAAGTAATCGAGTGAGGTCATTGAGAAATTTGACCGAATTAAAATTATGGTCTTGGAGTATGGTCATGCTGTAAAGGTCTTGGAATAAGGTCATTAAAAATGCATGTATTTTGATGTCCTGATATAAGTTCATGCAGCCGAAGCCTTGCAGTAAGACAGTTGAGTCAAAATCATGAATTTTTTTCATCCTTAGTGATGTATCAGATAGTATGAAACACATGATTATTCCAATCTACAGTGTTAAGGATCGTCTACATATCTCGGCGGAATCTTGCCAACCTCTCATTAAAGGATTCTGTGTATGGCGATTTTTTTTTTTTTTAAAGTCATAGTCTCGTAGCCAAACCGTCAATTCTGACAGAGTCTGCTTGACTAAAACATTTAAATATCAGAGCAGAGAGTATAGAAAACTTGGAGGGGCTGGAAGAGAATTTATTCTACTAGCGCCCACCACCTCAAAGGGGAGATGATAATTTGTGTGACCCCTTCTACCAAGACAAGTAATTTGAACACGCAATTTTCAGGAGGTTTTTATGAGCTGATTAATAATAAATTGTGCATCAGGATTTTCTATTGCAAGGGCTGGAGGGGGGTGAGTGGGTGGGTGGGGGGCATAAATGAAAATGTTGTTCATATCATAAATAGGGACAAACATTTTCTGCTGGGGGGAAAAATATCTCTGTGTATGGGTGTTGATATGTGTGTGTGTGTGTTTTCGTGAGTGTGTGAGTATGTGTGTGTGTGTGTGCGTGTGTGTGTGTGTGCTCGTGTGTTTGTGTGTGTGTCGTAGAGCGGACGGGGTGTAATTAAGGAGATTCAGCCTCATTTGAGAAAGTTAATTGTCTGACGTCATTCTTTGTCTTGTACATAGTCGAAAGGATTCCTGTACGATTTTTTGTTTAAAGGATGTGATTAAACCTGTTGGCTAAATAAAGAGAGGACCGAATTTTGTTGGTTCTATTTGATAACGTGTAGAGCTGCTCTGTGCTATTATTTGTTTACTGTGTCTATTGGCATCGGTTAAATATAGGGTATTGTTGTCACTTATAGTGTATACCTCATTAGAGTTTTCAAACGATTGACAACTATGACGTAATGTGATAACGATGACCCCGTGTGATAGAGATGACCTCATGTGATAACGATGACCTCATGTGATAACGATGACCTCATGTGATAGCGATGACCTCATGTGATAACGATGACCTCATGTGATAAAGATGACCTCATGTGATAACGATGACTTCATGTGATAGCATTGACCTCGTGTGATAACGATGACCTCATGTGATAACGATGACCTCATGTGATAACGATGACCTCATGTGATAACGATGACCTCATGTGATAAAGATGACCTCATGTGATAACGATGACCTCATGTGATAAAGATGACCTCATGTGATAGCGATGACCTCATGTGAATCTTGTTGTTCATCCCGTTGATGAACCGGTCATTATTTTCTACTTAATAACTTCCCCAGAACAAAACGTAAAATAAAAGTAAATAACATAACCTCTATAATCTCCTTTTGAAATTTGATGGGTTTCTGAAGAAAAAAAAAAGTATTTCCCCCATATTGTATGCAAAAAAATGGAAAGCGGTTAGAAAACAATTGGGGATGGGTGGGTAGAGGGCGCGGTGAATAATTTTGTTTAAATTTTAAAATTAATCTTTTTTTTTTCAAAGATTTCAATGAGAATATTTTTAAAATACTTTTTTCCAGATGCGTAACTAGGGGGTACGGGTGGTGCACAGTGGCGTAGCGAGGGGGGCAAGGGGGCAAATTCCCCGGCGGCACTTTGCCAGGGGCGGCAAATTCCTGGTCATTAATTAGCTTCTAAGAATTTTTTAAAATGAAAGTCAAGCCTTTTAGCGAAATAAAAGAAAATCCAAGTATGAAGTTATTAACAGAAATAAAGGAACTCTCCTAAGGCATGTGAACTTTTCAACTGTCAAATCTTAAAGCTCCTTATTTGATACAAATTCTTCTGATACTAATGCTACTGAACTGAAAAGTACTTAAGTAGTATGAGACTGTAACACTGATGTTCTGGTAGCTTAAATGATTCTTAAAATTTGACAATCGCTCCTGTTGAAAAAGCAAAACTTATTGTACATGACACATTCGTCAATCCAAAGCTCGGAGCGGCACATTGTGTGTAAGGTGGGGGGGGGAGGAGGACGGCTTATTCCTCGTTATTTACCTTCCCTTTAAAAATGAAAATCGTTAAAAGAAAAGAAAAGAAATTCAAAGAAATAAATAAACTATATTATATACCTGAACGTTTCTAATGCCAGAATTTCAAAGTCTCTTATGAATCTAAAGACTTCATACTGATGCTACTGAAATGAAAACATGGAGGCTGAATTAATGTATGAATATGACAATATGGTTCCTGTGTCTATAAATATTCAAGTTTAAATTTTAACGTAGTTAAACTACTGGAAAAAATAATAACCAAACAAGTCCAGTTGTGGGATATATAACGATTGAAAATAAAAAAGTAGATATTGTAGAATCTTTCAAATAATTCATTGACGTTAAAGTGAATCTGCTTAGGACATTTCTGAAATGATTTTAATAAATGAACAATCTTTAAATAATGGACTGCATAGGCCATTGTGTGGAAAGTATACAGGCATTTAAGTAAGACGCAATACCATACATTCTCACTGCTACAGACATTTAAGTAAGACGCAATAACATACATTCTCACTGTCAAATCTCGCTCAAATATTTCATTATATCTAAATTATTTACATGACAATCCAACTGAAACGAATTATATATTTTAGTACTCTAGAGCGTTGTTACGTATTCTTATGCATGCCCATACACAGTTTGGAATATTCAATTAGTTTACAAGCAAGGCTTCAGGATACAAAATAGTGAATATACCATAGAGCCATTTTGAGATTATATTGAAGATATAGAAAAACTGACAGAGGCTGAAAAAAAGCTCATCAGATTAACAAACGCAGGAACTTTGCTAATCACAATAAAATCTTTTTTTCTTTTTGAAGCTCTGTTAAAGATATCCGAAATTATTTATAAATGTATAATGGTAAAAAAAATGCTTACAGAGAAATTAATGGAATACTTAAAGGCTGGTTTGAAATTTGATAAAATTTTATGATGAAACCTCATCCTTTTAATCGAATCTTCAAGTCAAAGTATCAGAGAATACATTTTTGTGATCAAAATATGTATCTATGTTATTTAGAAAAAACAGTTAAAAGGAAAGTTCTATTATTCATAAGAAGAGATTAAAGAAGAAATCCATGTATGTAGAATTTAGAAAACAGATACACTTTTCGCACACCAGGATATCTGCTGGACTTTGAAATGTTACCTTCAAATTAGAGTATTCCAATGACACTGTTAATCAAAGACTATTTAACCCCACGGGTTAATAAAAGAATTAATGAATTCTAGAGCAGTTGATTTATGAATGTTTATTAAGATACTAGATACCCTCGTCGTAGCATACGCCACAGACTTGCTCATAGATAGTACAAAGAAAATGGGGGGTGGGGGGGTGAAAAGACACAAACTACATCACGATGAAATCAGAACAACTCGAATGAACCTCAAATGCGGGGATAACTGAGACGCATTGTTGATCTGGAAACATGTGCACTGTGGTTAGCCACTTGCCACCCCCACTCTGCACGACCCTAGCTTGCCAACCATAAACTAATTGACATAACCTGACAAAGGTCATTTGTCAAGCTTATTTCCACTCGTCTTGTGCTTTTTATGGTGTTGCGAAGTCATGATAAAAAAGAAAGTGGGTAATGAATGGGCACAAACACAAACAATTTTAAAAATTAAAAAAATAATGTCTTAGCTGGGGATTGAATATACGACCTTCATGTGTTAGGCGAATGTAATAACCACTACACTACGAAATACATGTTATTTTGTTGTTCTAAATCAGGGGTGTCCAAACTTTTTGCATGGCGGGCCGTATTCCTTTTTGCAAAGATATTCGCGGGCCGGGTTAAAATAATATTATAAAAATGACATAGTATGATGAGTTTTTATTTTAAAATTTTAATGTGAATGGTGAAACTGAGATGTTGAATGCAGTAAGTAGTGAGGTAAGGCTCAATGCCACTGGTTTTGATATGTATGATATCACGTAGGTGAGAGTCACTTATTCTCTTCCTCACACAGATCTTGTTAAAATTCATAACTGAAAATGTCTGCTTACACAAGGTATGTCGAGCCAAACAAGCTAAGCATTTTTTAAAAACAAATGTTCGAATTCCTTTTAATCTCTCTTTAACCATGAAGCTCACTGTAAAAGTCAAAGAGATGAAATTGTCTGCTGCGACATTCAGCATCAGTTTGCAGCTCAATGAATTCCAGCTGCAGATTGCCTGCAGTATTATCAAAATCTACCGAGAAATATGAAGATTTAAAAAAAAACCATGTTTATCTTTTCTATAGTTATTAAGTCATGAAAGCGTCTTTGAAATTCATCAGCCAAGGATGTGATATCTGCAACATACCTCTGCATTTGCTAATTGGAGCTTCATTCTGGTAAACTTGTCATGATTTCCTCCAGTGAGGGAAATGTGTGGTATTAGGCTGGATTTGAAAAAGTTGCCTTTGAAAAAGTTGAAAAGCTTGTTCCCAAATTCCTTGATATGTGAATATAATTTGCTTACCACTGCATTGTGCCCTTGGAGAATTGTGTTAAGAAGGTTTATATGTCTTTTCACATCTAACGAAAATGCAAAATATGCAAGACAAGCAGTATCAGATAGTTCTGGAATTGGTTTTTCCTTATCTTCCATGTACTGCCCAATTTCTTTTTTAATGTGTAGACGCGCTGAAGTGCTGTCCCCCGACTAAACCATCTTGTAATGACTTTGTTACAGACAAGTTTTGCTTGTCAACTGTGCTCACGAATCATGGCGATAGCCATCAGTAGTAAATAAAGATATTGTTTACTTGGTAATTTAACGTCATAGACAGCAGAACAAACAGAACCAAATACATTTGTTCCCCTTACCGGTCTTTAAGACTGAAGTCTAGTAATTGGTAAACAATACAATGCTATCGACTTTTGCCATCCTTTGACGTACTCAAAACGGTAAAACTTGTCGAATTTTCTTATATTTAATGTTGTTAAAAAAACGTTAGTTAATTAATTATTTCAGATGAGGCCGCGGGCCAGTAAAAATTGCTTCGCGGACCGGTTTTGGCCCGGGGGCCGGACTTTGGACACCCCTATTCTAAATCAACATAGTACTTGACATATTTTTTTCGGTGGGGAGGAGGGGGGCAACAAATGTTGGTTCTGCCCCGGGCGGCACATATCTACGCTACGCCGCTGGTGGTGCGCTCCGCACCCGTTGACACCATGACAGGGAGTGACAACAAAACATTACATGATATCTGTTCCCCTTTTTGGACACTTGCAGAGTCGGAGACGGTCTATAGTCTATGGGGTATAGGTAGTGAGGGAGTGACGTACTGAGTGACAACAAAACATAAATCATATATGTTCCCCTTTTTGGACACTTGCAGAGTCGGAGACGGTCTATACTCTATGGGGTATAGGTAGTGAGGGAGTGACGTACTGAGTGACAACAAAACATAAATCATATATGTTCCCCTTTTTGGACACTTGCAGAGTCGGAGACGGTCTATAGTCTATGGGGTATAGGTAGTGAGGGAGTGACGTAATGAGTGACAACAAAACATAACATCATATCTTTTCCCGTTATTGGGCACTCGCAGACTCGGAGAAGGTCTATAGTCTATGGGGTATAAATAGTGAGGGGGTGATTTTTGCATTGATGGGCATATCTTAAATATTTCAAGACATTATCTTTTCAAAATTCTTCTCATGTTCGTGGGACACAAAGGAAGAAAAGAAATAAACTCAACTTTTGTCTTATTGATTTTTAAGTTCACTTTTGTTCAGGGGTGGACAGGAGCTTTAAAGCTTTATTTAGAGAGCGGCCCTTCTCACTAAAAGAGGCCTAGGGCCTAGCAACTTGTCTTACAAATCTTTAAAGCTGCCCGGGTGTTATTTAGAGAGCGGCCCTTCTCACTAAAATAGGCCTGGGGCCTAGCAACTTGTCCTACAAATCTTTAAAGCTGCCCGGGTGTTATTTAGAGAGCGGCCCTTCTCACTACAATAGGCCTAGGGTAGCAACTTGTCTTAAAAATCTATTATTCTATTGAACAAAATAGGCATACGGGATATGTCACAAAATGACTTGTCAAATGAGTTTAATGGTTTTTGCAGAGAAGCAGTCACATTTTTGTAGTTTTGTTTTTGACAGCGAATTAAGTTATGTCTAAGCTGTTAACGGTATAGATTTGTTTTTCAAATTCACACCTGAATAAGGCGGGTATATTAACTAGTAAGGCAATTCTTGCGTTTAGCTAAATTAAATTTTACACATGTATCGTTAAAATCTCTCCGAACTGATTTATAATGACATAATATATTTTCTATTGTATCGTGGTTTTATCATTACTTAAATAAATATTTAGAGGACTGCATTTTTAGTGTCTAGCAAACGCCTGAGGGTGGGCGGGGCATCACTTTGTTTTGCATTCCAGGGCACACGATTAGTGGACAGGCGATTGACTGTGCCCACTTGATTGACGTGCGTCACAACTTATAGTCACAACTAATAAAAGATGTTTAATTCTACTGTCAAATGTCAGGAGCAACAATGGACGACGTATCAATGTGACCAAAGAGTCTCACAAAACAAAATGTTTACGGTGTCAATGTGAGCCGAGCGGTTCTCAAATTAAAACAAATGTCTACTGTGTCAATGTTTGTTATGTGGGTCTCAAATTTAAACAAATGTCTACTGTAAGAATGTGACGGGCGAGAGTCTGAAATTAAAACCAATGTCTACGGTAAGAATGTGAGCCATGGGGTCCTCAAATTAAATCAAATGTCAGTTGTGTCAATGTGACCGGCGCGGGTCTCAAACAAAAAAAAAACGGAAACACAAAAGTGTCCGTTGTGTCGCCGTGACAATCCTCGAGAGTTGCGACATTTATGATCGATTCCTCATGTCCAACTTGATGGCAGTCTCTTGAAAGCTAAAACTTGAAACTTAAAATTGTTTTCTATACAGGCTCTGGGCTAAGCCCGTGCGTTATTTCAGCACGTTTCATCAGGGGATTTAATGGACAACAGATTTTTGGGATGAGGGGGTTGGGTAGAGGTCGGGGTGTGGGTGGGGGTG
>MUZC01000340.1:123588-134762 GCA_002072015.1 Radix auricularia | reverse complement strand
GATGTGGTACAGACAGACCCATAGGTGTGATGTGGTACAGACAGAACCATAGGTGCGATGTGGTACAGACAGACCCATAGGTGCGATGTGGTACAGACAGACCCATAGGTGCGATGTGGTACAGACAGACCCATAGGTGTGATGTGGTACAGACAGACGCATAGGTGCGATGTGGTACAGACAGACCCATAGGTGCGATGTGGTACAGACAGACCCATAGGTGTGATGTGGTACAGAAAGACCCATAGGTGCGATGTGGTACAGACAGACCCATAGGTGTGATGTGGTACAGACAGACCCATAGGTGCGATGTGGTACAGACAGACCCATAGGTGCGATGTGCACACAGAAAAAACGGGAAGGGCGTATGACAGACGTATCAGCTGGAAGTACAGAAACATAGATATGACGTAGAGAAAAAGAAGCATATCATACAGACATATAGGAATGACTTACAGGCATGAAGATTATTAGAATTTACATAAAGATACATATGCTAGATGTACATACATATACATATGCTAGATGTACATACAGACACATATGCTAGATGTACATACAGACACATATGATGGATGTACATACAGATACATATGCTGGATGTATATACAGACACATATGCTGGATGTTCATACAGTCACATATGCTGGATGTACATACAGACACATATGCTAGATGTACATACAGACACATATGCTGGATGTACATACAGACACATATGCTGGATGTACATACAGACACATATGATGGATGTACATACATATACATATGCTGGATGTACATACAGATGCATATGCTGGATGTACATACAGACACATATGCTGGATGTTCATACAGACACATATGCTGGATGTTCATACAGACACATATGCTGGATGTACATACAGACACATATGCTGGATGTACATGCAGACACACAGGCATGACTTAGAGACAGTCTGAAGGGAAGTCAAACGACGGGATAGAGGGGGTGATAGCATGGGAAGACATGTCGTTTCGCTGCTGAATTTTAGAGAGGACAAGATGTCCACAAAGAGCTTGGTGAGCCCCTCCCCCCTCCCACCGGTGACACTATTCTTAGTTACCCCATGTTTAATGAGTATGGAATACGGACCTTGGACTTAAGGACAGACTGATTGACGTAAAAAAAGTTTTTCTGGGGAAAAACGATGAGAAATGAAACATATGCACATGGTTCATCACAAAAAAATATAGTTCTGATGAATAAATATAAATCATGCGAGTAAAGCGAATGCCTTAAGTCATGTAAGGATGGATTAGCAAATGTCATATGTCATGTATGGATGGGTTATTAGATGTCATGCATGGATAGGTTAGCAGATGCCATATGTCATGTATGGATGGGTTAACAGATGCCATGTGTCATGTATGGATGGGTTAGAAAATGTCATATGTCATGTATGGATGGGTTAACAGATTCATATGTCATGTATGGATGGGTTAGCAGATGCCATATGTCATGTATGGATGGGCTAGCATATGTCATATGTCATGTATGGATGGGTTAGCAGATGTCATATGTCATATATGGATGGGTTAGCAGATGTCATATGTCATGTATGGATGGGTTGGCAGATGTCATATGTCATGTATGGATGGGTTAGAAGATGTCATATGTCATGTATGGATGGGTTAGCAGATGTCACATGTCATTATGGATGGGTTAGCAGATGTCACATGTCATGTATGGATGGTTTAGAAGATGTCATATGTCTCGTATGGATGGGTTAGCAGATGTCATATGTCATGTATGGATGGGTTAGCAGATGCCATATGTCATGTATGGATGGGTTAGCAGATGCCATATGTCATGTATGGATGGGTTAGCAGATGCCATATGTCATGTAAGGATGGGTTAGCAGACTTTTAGTGAAGTCTTCAAACAATACTAAACAATGAAATCATCATTGTGGTCATTAAAACAACATCAATGTCTAGTTGTGGATGCCGTTCAAATCCAGTTCCCTGAATATTAGTTGGGCAACACAAGACCAGATTGCACAGCTGGGGTACGGAAAGTGTGTGTTAGGGGGAGGTGGAGGTGTGTGTACCCATCGCTGGTAGTTAGGAGGTCACAGATAAGGGGGATGTGAGTCAGAGGGGTGATGAAAAACGTGGTAGGACTGAAGAACGGGTGTGGGGGNGGGCAAGATTGCATTGGAAGGATGTATCACGGGGGGTGGGTTGGGTTGGGGTTTCAGCGGTCTGTAATAATTTGGCCATGAGACAAAGAAGCCAGAACCTAGAAGCCAGATTTTTATTGACAAGAACTGCTTGATACTTGGGTTGCCACGGTGGACGGTGCCTCCACATTAACAATCAAAAACTTGGAAGAGTTTTGGGAAGTTTTCAAGGCCTCTGGGGACGGGGAAGGAAGCAGTGGAAGGGGGAGGAGGGAATATCTAAAGTCAATTAGGCTGTGGGACCAGGGAGGGGAGTCTACAACATTCTAACAATGACAAACACGATAAGGGAGTTTACTAAAACAAACTAAATACAAACACGATAAGGGAGTTTACTACAACAAACTAAATACAAACACTATAAGTAAGTTTACTAAAACAAAATAAATACGAACACGGTAGTGGAGTTTACAACAATGAGATAAAAAGAAACATGGTAAGGGAGTTTACTAACAAAAATCAAATAAAGAGACACAAAAAAACGACTGGGTAGTGTGAAAAAAAAAATCCAAATTACTGAGACTTCACAATTATTCAAACCAGAACAACGCTGGGAAATTTTTAATTTAACAACATGAAATATTTTTCACATATGCATGTTTCGGAACAGTCCAGATAGAGAGAAATGAATCTATTAGCGAGTCAATCCTCTAATACTGACCATATATATACATATAAACACACATATATATGCACACATAGGCAAAGCCAGTCCCTGCAACCCTCGTATGACAATAGTGGTTCTCGTCGACTCGACGGACGAACAACATATGCACATATATGTATTCGACATTATGCTGCCTCGATTGAAGTCAATTAATGTAAAACATTTTAAATGTAGATACAGTTTTAAAAAAATTAAACTTGAATAATTTTTTTTTGAAAATATAAATAAGAAAGAAAATAAACCATATTTTAAGAATTAAGCTCAATTTTAGAAGTTTCCTTTTGTGTCAAGGTCGTGACACAGATTCTATCAGACAGAACACAGATGGACTTCCTGATATTTTTTTATACTCTCAGAGGCAACTCCTTTGTTCTTATGTCAGAGGTTAGGATTCTTGAGTGACGTCATTTCTTTTCTAAAATAAATGTTTGACAAAACGATTTCACGCCAGCTCCCCGAGTGTTTAGATTTGAACACACGACCCTCCGTTCCCGCGATGAAATCTCCCCTCCCCCCCTCACCCCAAAAACACTTACGCCTTATTGACAGCAGTAGGGATGGGGGCGAGAGTGTGTTTGTGTGTGGTGGGGGGGAGCTTAGTTCTATAACGCCCCACAAGTTTAAGTCCGACTCGCCAACTTTTGCAGGGGTGAGAATGCCGATCAAAGAAACAAAAAATCAATGCCATCCCGTTTCTAAACTTTCCGGAACTACTTTCCGAGGAGATCTGTGAACTTTTGCCCTGACCTTTAACCCTGACCTCCATTGCGAGGCAGTTTTCATTAATTTTAGCATCGCTCCATTATGATGTCATCCTATTAAAACACTGCAAGAAGGGCGTTCAAAGATGGCGGATACGAAAAAATAATTCAAGAATAGGAATAGTTTTTAAAAGGATTTATTATTGTTAAGAAAGGGAAATCCCATCTCCTTGTCACCCCTTTCCCCCTTCCTTTAGAAATGTTTGACTTTCTTTTTCCCACATGTCATTCTTGAGTTACGTCATAATGACGATAATGAAAGATGGGAGAAGGGGTGTAGGAGGGTTACAACCATCTATTTTTGGTTTATTTTTATCACGTAATGGCATTCTAGCGAAAATCCCTATGAACCAATTTACAAGTTCCCCTTTTATTTTTAATAACGTTCTGGCGCAGATTTGTTTTGGAAAGAATTTGACATTGTGAATAGAATTTGACATTGTGAATAGAATTTGACATTGTGAATAGAATTTGACATTGTGAATAGAATTTGACATGACCAGAAGCCACAGAAAACATCAACTTATGACAGTGTAACACCACTAGAGGGCAATAAAAACACCAACTTATGACAGTGTAACACCACAAGAGGGCAATAAAAACACCAACTTATGACAGTGTAACACCACTAGAGTGCAATAAAAACACCAACTTATGACAGTGTAACACCACTAGAGGGCAATAAAAACACCAACTTATGACAGTGTAACACCACTAGAAGCCACAGAAAAATCAACTTATGACAGTGTAACACAAATTGAAGCCAACGAGTACACCACTGACACCACTAAAACACCATTAAAACCACAAGAAACACCAACTTATGACTAATTGAAGCCAATGAGTACACCATTGACACCACTAAAACACCATTAAAACCACAAGAAACACCAACTTATGACAGTGTAACACTAATTGAAGCCAATGAGTCCACCCTTGATACCACTAAAACACCATTGACACCACTAAAACACCATTGACACCACTAAAACAGCCGTACAACCACAGAAAACCTAAGGTAAAAACTTCCCTTCCACACTACACCGTCATCCAAATTTAACACATACCGTCACAAGTCAATTGTTTCATCATATTGCAATCACCACACACACCCATACACACCATACAACGTCACAAGTCAATTCTCTCATCATATTGCAATCACCTCACACACCCATACACACCACACAACGTCACAAGTCAATTCTCTCATCATATTGCAACCACCACACACCACACACCACACAACGTCACAAGTCAATTCTCTCATCATATTGCAACCACCACACACCACACAACGTCACAAGTCAATTCTCTCATTATATTGCAATCACCTCACACACCCATACACACCACACAACGTCACAAGTCAATTCTCTCATCATATTGCAACCACCACACACCACACACCACACAACGTCACAAGTCAATTCTCTCATCATATTGCAATCACCTCACACACCCATACACACCACAAAACGTCACAAGTCAATTCTCTCATCATATTGCAACCACCACACACCACACACCACACAACGTCACAAGTCAATTCTCTCATTATATTGCAATCACCTCACACACCCATACACACCACACAACGTCACAAGTCAATTCTCTCATCATATTGCAACCACCACACACCACACACCACACGCCACACACCACACACCACACACCACACAAAGTCACAAGTCAATGCTCTCATCATATTGCAATCACCACACACCACACACCACACGCCACACACCACACGCCACCCACCACACCCCACACGCCACACACCACACGCCACACACCACACGCAACCCACCACACCCACACACCCCACACCACACGCCACACACCACACACCACATACCACACACCACAACCTATATCAACGGCCTCATTCACCGGGGAGACCCCAACATTTCCATGGAAGAATTGTCTTGATTTAGTGTATAGAATGGTGGCTGACCGCTCGCTACATGCGGAATTTCAAACATATCAATATTAATGGTGGCATTTCATGCATGAAAAGATGGATGGTTAGCATTATGTCTTATTTTTATAAAATGGAGTGTAATATTTTATACATATTAATATTTGGGGGTCATATTTTATAAATATCAATATGTATGGTGGCATTATATTTTATTTTTTATAAATTTGAGTGTGGTATTTATACATTTTTATTTTGGGGGTCACATTTTATAAATACCTATTTGAATGGTGGCATTCATACATAGTAATATGGAGAGGGGCATTTATTTTTCATTTAAATTTAAGGGTGTTATTTTATCCTTATTAATATTGAGGGTGCCCTTTTATACATATCAATACGTGTGGCGGTAGTTCAACACAATCATATAGATGATGACATTTTTATTTCAAAATTTATTTTGCAATTGTAGAGATATTAGTAAAGCAAAGTGATATTTAATACATATCTATATTTTTGTTTGTATTTTATACATAATAATTTAAAGATATCATTTTATACATAATCATATTTAGGAAATAATTTTATACATAATAATAATTTAAGGATATCATTTTCGGACAACTGCAGAGTTTTTTGTTGGTTTTTGTTGGTTTTTTTTATAAAGAGGATACAGAAAATTTTTTCAAACATGCTCATAATGCCAGGGCAGTTTAATTCAGCCACAGCATTCATTTACGCCTAAAATAAAGAGCGGCGCAGCGATTTCAGAAGATGCTCCATAACTCCAGGAGCAGCTTTCATAATTAGTTGCTCAACATTTTATTAATATTATTACACGAATGGTTTTTTTTTTAGTAAGCGATAAAAGAAACAACCTTAAAACAAAAGAAAGTGTTGTCTTTAGCTGAAAGCGAGGGAGCTAATTAAGAATTAATATTTAGGAAATTACTGCATTCATATTAATGCATTTACGAATTCCCCAGGCGGGGCAACGGCACCAAACATTCCCCGTGAATTCCCGAGATGTGTGGGTATTAGGCAGGATAAGAAATCAACGGCTAGATTAATTTGTCATTTTGTATTTGAAAATTTAAGATACAAAAACATCTAAGGCACATTTAGGAAAGTTAAACAGACCTAGTGAAACATACATGGAAAAAAATGAAATAAAAACAGTTGAAATTTGTTAAGAGAAACTAAGAAACCTACAAAAAGCACTAAGGAGCATGTGAGACCAAGCCTGGAGAATTTGAGACATACAAAGGGGATCTTGCAAGGTAGACATATGATCTATTAAGGTAGACATAGGATCTTGTAAGGTAGACATAGGATCTTGTAAGGTAGACATAGGATCTTGTAAGGTAGACATATGATCTTGTAAGGTAGACATAGGATCTTGTAAGGTAGACATTTGATCTTGTAAGGTAGACATAGGATCTTGTAAGGTAGACATAGGATCTGTAAGGTAGACATAGGATCTTGTAAGGTAGGCATATGATCTTGTAAGGTAGACATAGGATCTTGTAAGGTAGACATAGGATCTTGTAAGGTAGACATAGGATCTTGTAAGGTAGACATAGGATCTTGTAAGGTAGACATTTGATCTTGTAAGGTAGACATAGGATCTTGTAAGGTAGACATAGGATCTTGTAAGGTAGACATAAGATCTTGTAAGGTAGACATAGGATCTTGTAAGGTAGACATAGGATCTTGTAAGGTAGACATAGGATCTTGCAAGGTAGACATAGGATCTTATAAGGTAGACATAGGATCTTGTAAGGTGGACATAGGATCTTGTAAGGTAGACATAGGATCTTGTAAGGTGGACATAGGATCTTGTAAGGTAGACATAGGATCTTGTAAGGTGGACATAGGATCTTGCAAGTTAGACATTGGATCTTGCAAGGTAGACATAGGATCTTATAAGGTAGACATAGGATCTTGTAAGGTAGACATAGGATCTTATAAGGTAGACATAGGATCTTGTAAGGTAGACATAGGATCTTGCAAGTTAGACATTGGATCTTGCAAGGTAGACATAGGATCTTGCAAGGATCAAACACCAAGACAAGGTTGACAGCATAAAAAGATAATGACGAAACATTTGACAATGTCAACTTCAAGTAATCGGTCTTTCATCACTTTTTTTGTATTGTTAAAGCCAATCCTACTTCCATATCATACAGTTTTACGGTCGTCTTCTTGAAAAATTCAGTTTTAAAAAATTCAATAACATATTGGGTAAATTTTGGTGAATCTAAACTTACTGCAATTTTTTCCCTGTCAATGAATGGCAGTGTCGGCGCGCAAATCTTTCGTTGGCAAAAGTTATCTGCGATTCTAATTTTAAAAATAGATTTAGCACTAATCTCTCTCCCTGTTGTAACACCACTGTAAACGTTTTGTTAGCATCCATGATAATAGAAACAACCCCTTTTCAAACCGTGACGGACTATGGGGCAAATGAAGTAGCGTCCACAAGTTTCATTTAGCCACTTCATATTTCATCCAAGATTTCTTGCATCAGTATTTAAGTTTCCGTTTTTTTTTTTAAAATAAAAAAGAGAGAGAAATTTCACATTAGTTAATAATGCTTTCGTTATAATTTCAATTATTTCAGAAATTAGTGATTTCTATTTGCGTTAAGTATGGAAGCTTCTAAATGCAAGTATTTTGATGGCTTTATTGAAATACATACACAATTGATGTCTGGTAGCTGCTGTTCTTCAAAAATGATCATGCACCACATTGATTCAATATAAAATAAATGATCAAGTATGATGGCTATTTCTAAAAATAGATTTAGCGCTCACACCCTCAGTAAACGCCCTACTGGGCGAGACCCTTACAAAGATCAAAACTATTGATAGAGCAACGGTAATAAACCTCATATTAATAACATCTACGGACCAGTGAATTTAGTTCTCAATGACATTCACGGTCCAACGCTAACTGAGCCATGCCAAAGAGTAACCACACACACATACGCGCGTGTCCGCGCCAGGAGACAATCACACACACACAACCCCACACAAGAGACAATCACTCACACAACCCCACACAAGAGACAATCATGCTGTGGTTTCAATCTATCTCCTAAATTATAAATGTTATGTTTTGAATGTCAAATTCTCACACCCGCAGTCCAATGAACCATGAGGTTGATGTTAAGAGTAAAATACAATGAATACATCTGACGTAAATAGAAACATGACGAAGTATATGGTAATGACGTCACATCCTTGCCTGGGGCTACTATAAACTGGCTTAGACGGGGATCTTGACTACATGGGTTGGGGATCTTGTCTACATGGGTTGGGGATCTTGACAACTTGGGTAGGGGATCTTGATATCTTGGGTAGGGGATCTTGATATCTTGGGTTGGGGATCTTGATATCTTGGGTTGGGGATCTTGACAACTTGGGTTGGGGATCTTGAGATCTTGGGTTGGGGATCTTGACAACTTGGGTTGGGGATCTTGACTACTTGGGTTGGGGATCTTGACTACTTGGGTTGGGGATCTTGACTACTTGGGTTGGGGATCTTGACAACTTGGTTTGGGGATCTTGACAACTTGGGTTGGGGATCTTGACAACTTGGGTTGGAGATCTTGACCACTGGGATTGTTGCACTGACAGCTGTGTTGGATCAATAGCTGACACTAGGGATCTAAATAGGAAGGAAATGTGAGACGTTAGGCCCTTGAAGAACTTATAGGTCGCTCAAAATAGGGACCGAAGTTTTGATTGACTGTATAAAGATATTTTGGGCACACAAAGACATCACCATAGAGACAGAAATAGGATTGACCCTATAAAACTATTTGTAGTGCACGCAAAGGCATAACCGTAGCGACAGCAATGTGATTATTTGTATAAAGGAAAATTGGCCACACGAAGATGTTACCTTAAAGTAAGGATTCATTGTATAAAAACATATATGGTACTCAAAGATGGTACCAAACATATATGGTACTCAAAGATGGTACCAAACATATATGGTACTCAAAGATGGTACCGTAAATATAGAAAATGGATTTATCGTATGACGACGTAAAGAGCAAACAAATGAAAGGATTAGAACTATTAAGAAAATTATATAATTTTTAGCCGCCTCTGGAAGAGTGACAGTGAATGTCACATTGATGGTCTAAGACCTTGACCTTGTTTAGATGCCCTGTAAACGTACAAAACGAGCCAATTAAAAACATTGAAATGTCTGAGAACCAAATCCAGCAAGGTGAAGGGCGAAATGCTGGCGGCGCCTGAAGGAGATATAGCGGAATCAATCATTAATACAAGATGGAGGGGGGTCTGTATAGTGTACCCCCTCTAGAGAGCATCCCCCCACGCCTAATAATCTGTATTATAGAACTAACAGGGTTAGACATCAAGGGTTAAGTCAATCCAGTTCTATGTAACACACGTCATTCTTCGATGTAAATCCCATAATATATGGTATAAAGTTACTTCAACATATTTAACTCTTGATATAAACGAAAACTTGATTTAAACCAGCTCTAGTATAGGGGGTGTTCAAAGTCCGGCCCGCGGGAAGAATGTGTCCCGCATTAACTGGCACACTGTCTCGTGGTAAATAATAAGTAAATGACTCTTGGATCTCTTCTGCTACAACAAAATTGTATTTATAAGAGAAGCCTAAATTATGTGCATTTTTTAAATGAAGTCAAATGATGGCAAATATCGATGACGTTTTAGTACCAAAAGCCGATGAAGTTTTTTGCTGTTATGTGTAAGAATTTAAAGACGCTATCTTCTGAAAAATAACTAATTTAATGTTGTTTATTTATGATAACTCGGCAAGAAACTGAATGCGGCATAGGTGCACTTAAATAGAAATATTATTTAAGGTAACAATTTTTGACACAATATTTTCGGTTATTTTTATATTTTAACACTTGTATTTAGTTTAAAGTACGAAGTAAAAAGTAAACTTCCTTACCATATCACTTTGCCATCATTAATCCAATTCTAGTTATTTCTAGTGATGTATGAGGTATTTTAAATGTTTTTAAAAAGCATGTAAGTTAATCTAAATTACACCAATTCTTAATCCCTTATATTAGCTTCAGGCTTTGTCTGCCTGTCGTGGTCTAGCTCGCGGAAAAACAAAAGTAAAAAATGACCCACCTCCCGGGATCCTATTGAGCTTAAATTCTGCACATAGGCTTTTGTCACCTAACAATGCATTCTATCAGAATTTTGAATGTACTGTAATAAAATAAATGAATTTTTATATTATATACATGTATCTCTAAGGGCTGCGGAAATTATCGATGAATTTCTCGATTAATTTTTAAATCATTTATCGATTAAAATTATTTTAATCGATAAAGTAGCGATTGAAATTAAGGAAAATGTAAATAACGTCATGAATTTATTAAAAAATAATTAATCATTAATAGTTAACAATAGTTTGCTTTTTTTCGTACAAAGTTCTCCATTTATATTCTTTAAAATAAGCTGTTTTATAAGGAAAATGATATAAAAAAATTATACATTGTTTAAAGTTTACTAAAAATAACAAAATTTAAATTCATCGACATTATATTGAACTACTTATATTTAAATCATAAATTGTCAATTGCCTTTTTTGTT
>MUZC01000340.1:87163-121497 GCA_002072015.1 Radix auricularia | reverse complement strand
CCCCCCCCCCCCAACTCATTAACTTACTAACACGAAAACACATTTAAGAACTCAATGATAAAAATAATCCTGTATGTAAAACATCTTGATAAATTTATTTCAACAATATATGACCTGCTATTGCAAATATACACCACAAAGCAACATTAACATATATATATATTTAACTTTTGTTAAGTTTTTTGGGCACACTATATGCATTTTCCTCAAACGATGTACACATATTTAAATATCTACTCATTAAACTGATTTATTGATAGACCCTAGGTGTTTTTTAAAAGATGGACTGAATATTGACACAGAGCAACATTCAAATCGGCAAAAAACAAAAACAGCCTCCTAAACAATGACGAAAGTTGTCCTAAAGTTCAAAACTTGTACAAGTACAAAGAAATCGAAATTTCTTGTTTCTATTTTATACATCATTGCACTCTTTGACACAGACATCAATAAACACACTTTGTGTGTGCTTTAAAATAAATTTGTTTACTTTTTGTTTTCTGCTTTTAATGATTACGGTAAAAAAAAAAAAAAAAAAAAAGGTGTAGAAAGTTCTAATTTCTTTGTGTGGAAAATGGTTTTCATTTATTAAATTAAAGATGAATTTTATTGATGAGAAATTTTTTTTACTTTACATTTTTTGTTTTTTAACGTTATATAATATAACATAGAACTATTCTAATTTGAGTACAACTCTCTTGTGGTATTCCCACTTTTTACATAGCCATGTCTTTCTACACAGCCTTTCTAGACCTTAGCTATTTATAAACTCTAGAATTCATGAAGTGAAATCCGGCTTGAACCAGAATGGAGCCAAATTTGTAAAAAATGGCCGGATATCGAATTTGCCAGAGCAATTATAGATATAAATATTAATTAGGTAAAAAAGTGGAGGTGTGTAATTAGGTCAAACCCGGCCAGCGCTCCTTCTATGCAGAAGATAATTGCGTCCACAGACCATGACAGATGATCTGTTGGCAAGTGATGCAGCGGTCACAGGCCACGGCTATGAGGGTTCCACCAATTACCCAACCGCCTAACTATTGTTAGTTAGGTACCCATTCGGAGCTGGGTGACTCAGGGACTCCTTAAGCCACAGGAACAGATCCTTGCCTTCGCATGGATTCGAACTCGGGACAATCAGTACGCCAGTCGAGCGCGCTTGCCACTCGACCACCGTTATACCTCTAAGCTCAAAAGACGCTTTTAAACAATGACCTACCCATCATAGCTCAGAATATCGTCATTATAGGTCATATCAGTTCCATGCCAAAACCGAAACAACATGACCTCCTGTACTTGTATTGTCTTACCTTCACAATGGCCAACAACAACATCACCTCCTGTACTTGTGTTGACTTACCTTCACAATGGCCAACAACATCACCTCCTGTACTTGTGTTGACTTACCTTCACAATGGCCCAACTTTTGATGCATGGGAAACGTAAACGACCTGCGACATGAAAGATCAACATTTTTTGTTGTTGTTGTTGACTGAGTTGATACGTTTCTCAAGGGCCACCGAGTGACTTAACTATTTCTTAACCGAAAGAAAGTCCCTTTTCAGAACTTGCTGTATTCAATATTTGACAACTGCCACTCCGTCCACCTATGCATCCATTTCCGAGCAATAAAACAAAGGGAAGTAAGGGTTGCTGGGCCACCTGCGAATGTCGCATCAAGGGGAGACCACGCCAAATCCTTCATTCTATTTGTTTGCGAGAAGTTGTCTTGTGTGCACAGCGAGTCGTCCCATCTTTCCGATAGCCCCACGAGAAAATGTATCCTGTTTGCTTGAAATCTGCTGCGGCCGCCGTTGGACTTCTGTCATCACACAATAAGATTCCGCGGCGGACAAAAGGGGTTTGTGGGCACATCAAGAGAACATAGGACGCTATGTTACGGCCCTGTTTGATGTGGACTGGCCGTCCACCGAATCTTGTCTAAGTTGCAGACAAAACGTCTGTCTTACAATTGTTGCTTTTGGCAGACGCGGTCAGCCACGTCAGAGAACGACTTTTGTCTCGTCGGGGCCAGGAGATTAGCTTCACGTCATTGGCATAACGGTTTGTTTCATCGCTTCTAGGGGTCAAAGGTCAATTCTGGTTTTGTGTTGCTCGAACAAGATGGTGCTATTTTGTTGTTTTTTTTAAAAACGGTTTAAACTACTGATAATGCTGGAATATGGCGAAAACACTTATTGACCCCACACTATGTGAGCTAACAAAGAACTTCATCATAGGACATTGTCACTCTTCTTCATCGGAGTTTTTCTTTGGTGTTCATATTGGGACATCTACATTTAAATTCTTTATCTGAACTCAATTTCGGGCCACTTTATTTTTTTTCTTCATTGGATTTTATTTTTTTAATGCGCCTCTTGGTTAGAATTTTACATTAAACTTTTTTTTTGTAACTCATGATAGCGACTTCAAAACAGCGACTGTATCAAAACAGCGACTGTATCAAAACAGCGACTTCACCGCAAAGCTATTCTGATCCAACCGTAAACCTAATACAGTGTTTTTGAACTTTTGACACATAGACCCCTTTTCATTGTCTAAACTGTGGTTTGAACACGACTGATATATGCAGTAAGTTTTCTCTCGTTAGCTAGCAGTCAGTGAAATGATGACGTGTGTATGTGGCTTGGTACTTAAGATTTAGTAAATCTTCAACAGCCTGTTGTTTGCGAGCATGCCTATCCTTGTCAACGTCCAGCTAAGCAAACCCGATCCGATGTAATCGCACAATAAAAACGTCATGTGGTCAGGTAAAGGTACGTAGATTCACTCTACCTCCAGTCATTTTATTTACATTTCCCATAAATCTCACCAGCAAACGTTGACCTGTGGTCGTCGCTTAGTCTAGACCTCGTAACATGTCCTGATGTAACATGGGTCAGCCAACGAACAGTCCCTGATCTCGGTAGACTTCAATTGATCTCTCACCTTTTCAACGTGGCGATGTAATAGGACAATAAAAATGACATGTGGTCAGATAGTTCCTTGTAAAGGTACCTAAATTCATTCTGCCTCTCATTCCATTATTTACCTTTCCCATAACACTCACCACAACCCTAGGTATACATAACACTATAACATAAAAGTCAATCTTCCCTCCACTCCCATGCCAAACATAATTAGAAAGGACCACATTTATCTTTGGTTCTTTAAAAATATTTATTTCCAGTGGTTTTAAGCTTTTCATCGTAAAATCAAAATCTATTAATGAAAACTAAAAATTGTTATTAAGATGTTGACATGAATAGCGAACCTGGCAGGCACTGAACCCACCACAAACCTGCGCCCTATCATCCACTTCTGTTTCTTGTGTAGACCTACCTAGCATAAAAACTGAATTGTAATAAGATGTACAAAGTTTTCAGTATATAAAGTTAATACATTAAATAGTTACTAACACCGCATAGCGGACAGTATGGTTCAAGCGCTGGGCCCGTATGACCTAACAGAACGTTCCTTGATTTTTGTTGACATTTTGTTCAGTTTATTTTCGTCTTAGTTTATGAGTATGACGAATGCATTTATGGATGAATAAAAGTTTGTAATGCGTTATAGTTCACAATAGTTTGTTACTGAGTGTGTAAAATGAGGTGCATGGATGGTGGCTAGGTTACATTGTATGGCGATCATGACGGCGAAAATACTGCGGCGTTTATAATGGTTACCCTGCCAGATTTTTAAAAATGAAAGCACCCTTGTCGAAACGTCATGTGGTCAACTGTCCGGTGGTTACATAATGTTACGAAGGCTAGACTAAGTGACGACCACGGACCGCCTGTTATGGAGAGGGTAAATAAAGAGATTGGGGGCAGAAAGAATGTAGGTACCTTTATAAAGGATTATCTGAACACATTGCCTTTTTATTGTCATATTACATCGGATTGGAGTGGTGAAGGAGTTGGATAGGTTTGGAAGGATCTAATATTAAACCATATTATTTTTATTTTTAAAGACTAGAAGAAAAAAATCAATTTTACGAGGTAAAAACGAGCCTCGAAACATCCGAGGATCAAAAAGTTCTGTAGTCAAACTGTCTCTGCCCCTCCCACCACAATCCCCCTCAATAAATCGACTGAATCTGTGTTTGCTAGTCTCTATCAAGCTTTCTGCACAATATATTTGACTAAAGTAATAACCATTATAATTTTATTGTTGAATTTTTTTATATGTGCCCTGAAACTGTGTATTCACTCTTTAAAACACCATACACACATTTATTTATAATCACCTCCAGTTGATTGTTTTTAATTTTATATTGTCCCTTCTCTAGAAAAAACCTGCATTATCACAAGCAAAAGAAAAAAGTCGCTATTTTGATATAATCGCTATTTTGATACAGTCGCTTTTTTATGCAATCGCTATTTTGACGGTCGCTGTTTTGACCGTCGCTGTTTTGACACAGTCGCTGTTTTAAGTCGCTGTTTTGACGATCGCTGTTTTGACAGTCGCTGTTTTGAGCCCGTGCCGTTTTTTTTTGTACCCCAAAACAATGAAATGCTCTACCGTTACACATTCGCAGTACACCAACAACTAAGGTCTTCAATACAGCACTTAAAGCACATCTCTTCAAACTTTAATTTAATAATGAATTAAATGATCAAATTTCTCTTTACAGGTAAAAGAAGCTTATGTGAGCCTTAATGTTGTTTTATGTTGTAGCTAAGATAAGAATTTTCACATTGAATGCATTGATCACTAGATATGTGAATGTGTTACTATATTTCTGTGAAACGCTGTCAGGCAAGCTGATTTCTGTGGCACTGCGCTACATAAATTATCAACTGATTATTATCATTAAAATATCACAAAATTCAATGGAAAAGACGTAAACAAGGTATGGGTTAGCCTGACCGGACGTAATAAAACAGCGAACGTTTCGGCAAAGAGCCTTTATCAACGAATATACAAGACACAAACAAAACGAAAATAATAATAAAAAATGAAAAATGAAGGAACTTAGCTGCGGTGGAATCCGAAGTATCCAAAGAAAAAGAAAACGTCCGGTCAGGCTAACCCATACCTTGTTTACGTCTTTTCCATTGAATTTTGTATAGCCTGATTGCAGTCCTACCCCTCATTTTGTTTAAAATATCACAGCAGTGTCTTTTGTGAGAGAGCGATTTGACTCAATTCTTGGTTTTATTGGGCCACTTCCTACTGTTCTTTCAGGGGAAATAATAACCTAATTGTCAGCAAATTCCTACTGTTCTTTCAAGGAAAATAATAACCTAATTGTCAGCGAATTCCTACTGTTCTTTCAAGGGAAATAAAAACCTAATTGTCATCAACTTCTTACTGTTCTTTCAAGGGAAATAATAACCTAATTGTCATCAACTTCTTACTGTTCTTTCAAGGAAAATAATAACCTAATTGTCATCAACTTCCTACTGTTCTTTCAAGGGAAATAAAAACCTAATTGTCATCAACTTCCTACTGTTCTTTCAAGGGAAATAAAAACCTAATTGTCATAGATTCCTAAGAAGCTGTCACGGATAAAACAAAAGAATTAAATAATACTTTAAAATTACATCTCAAAATATTATTTTCGTCTTTTTTTCTGCTCTTCTGTAGTACTCAAACTTCTTGCTTTCTCCTTCAACTGAATCCCTCCTCCCAACCCCCCCCCCNATCTTGTTATTGTGCCCATTGAACTATCACCCCCACCCAAACCCAATTTAATTTTTGTCAAAGACAATACTTTTTAAATACTCCACCACTGATTATCTGAACACATTGGTCCCGGCTAAAACTTTGTAACTAAAATCCATTCCTCCAGCCCCAAGACTGGGGACAAGTCTGTAAATAAAGTCTGAATTTATTGAAGAACGTGCCGTACGCTCGTTTGTTTGGCCTGCATCTCATATTCCAGGACTATCGATAATTGGTTAATTTGAAAACTTGGGCCGCTATCTCGGTTTGTTAATGAATAATACATTTTTGGTGGGTTTTTAGAGAATATTTACTTTGTGTTGAATTGTGGCTTTTATTTGAGGATTGTGTGCGGGCACACATGCCTTTATTGACACCGGGGCTGGACAGCTGTTGGGTCTTACATTCCTGACATAAGGATTAAGGACATCACTATAATAGTTCTCCTACAATACGAGGCTAAAGACAAAACGTGCCGACAGACACAAGGACATCACCTATAATAGTTATCCTAAAATACGAGGCTATAGACAAAACGTGCTTTAGACACCAAGGACATCACCTATAATAGTTATCCTACAATATCAGACTATAGACAAAACGTGCTTTAGACACCAAGGACCTCACCTATAATAGTTATCCTACAATATCAAAATATAGACAAAACGTGCTTTAGACACCAAGGACCTCACCTATAATAGTTATCCTAAAATATCAAAATATAGACAAAACGTGCTTTAGACACCAAGGACCTCACCTATAATAGTTATCCTACAATACAAAACTATTGACAAAACGTGCCTACAAACACAAGGACATAACCTATAATAGTTATCCTACAATATCAGACTATAGACAAAACGTGCCGACAGACAAGTTGACGACTTACACCAACCATCTGTAGTAAGAAAAGAAGGTGGCATATTCTCCAATGATGCCGGTTTGGGATTTTAAGGACGCTGGAATTCTACAGAAGAGTTTTTTGTTTTTTTTTTAAAATAAAACCTGAGTCTTAAATCGGTTTGCTCGCCTCTTCCATCTCAAATTGTTGTTGTATAACTACGCGTCACATTCAGAAATAGAAAAACCCTGTAGATTAATGACCGTCATGGCTGGATGCTGCTTTCAGTTCAGAGTTGGACTGTTGATGACGTGCCCCAACTTTCAGTTCAGAGTCGGAATGTTGATGACATGCCCGAACATGAAAGGATTTTTCAACCGACTTTATAAAATGTAACACAATATTTTGAAGATTGATTTACGCACGTGCACTGAAATATATGTAATTACCTCCCCGGACAACGGACAAATCATACATTTTTGCAGGGCATGGGCGTGTCCTGGCTCTTCACATATCAGACTTTGAATATCTGCAGACGAGCCAGGTTAGGTCGACGCCCCCACCGTTTTCGGTGCTGATGATGAGTCCACGTCAGTGCCATTATTTAAATGATGACATCTCCTGGATTGTGAGACGCCCCCACCGAGTCCGTTTTAGAACCCTGGGTAGACGCCGACCTGTTTGACATATCGCTTGTTTGGACTGGGTCAGAGAGACGATTTATTTCTGCGAGACTGTCGGCCCCTGTGGTTAGATGGCTATGTAGGTCTGCTTTAGGGATCTGCTTTCAACCCGTGACGTCATCGCCGCTTAAAGGATTGTTGAAACTTCCAAATCGAGAGATGATGGTGACAATGATGAGCTATATTTGGAGAGGAGTACAGAATCCCTGAATATTGAAGACAAGAGACCTTAAATGTAAGTCCAGAACAAGTTATTGGAAACTAATGGAAGTCTCAACAACAACAACAAAAATAGAAATCCAGATACCTAAATATTTTAGTCAGAAACGGTTAAATAGAATAAAAGTTAAATTTAAAACAACAACAACAACAAAAAACATACATTTTGATGCTAGAGACCATAAGAATTTAAGTCACGAACTCAAATACATGGAAGTCAGGATTCCTAAATGGGGAAGTCTGAATTCCTAAATCTGGAAGTTATGAACCCTAAATCTGGAAGTCAGGATTCCTAAATGGGGAAGTCAGAATTCCTAAATCTGGAAGTCTATAACCCTAAATCTGGAAGTCATGAACCCTAAATCTGGAAGTCGTGAACCCTAAATCTGGAAGTCATGAACCCTAAATCTGGAAGTCATGAACCCTAAATCTGGAAGTCACGAACCCTAAATCTGGAAGTCACGAACCCTAAATCTGGAAGTCATGAACCCTAAATCTGGAAGTCATGAACCCTAAATCTGGAAGTCACGAACCCTAAATCTGGAAGTCAGAAGCCCCTCAAAAATTGAAATTCAGGATTTTAAAAAAATTAATAAATTTTAAAAATTAAAAAAATAAGCCAGAAGCCCCGATATATTGAGGTCAGGAGCAAAAAAAAATTTAAAAAATGAATCTACGTCATTTATAATGACAGCGTATGGTTTATTATCAGAATGTATTTTTTCAGCTAGTGCCCTTATACAATTTGAAGTTCTTGAGAAATCGTCAGTACAATGACTAATGACAATGGAGGGCTATATTTATTGATTTTATACTCCTACTGATATATCCCCTTTCTTCTGTGTTCTAAATAATGGAGGATGGCTTTAAAATTATTCCAAGTTTATTTTAGTTGTATTGGAATCTATTCAGTCCCGTATAATTTGCTCAACTTTTCGACCGTCGCAAATAGCACTAATAAGTCTGTCTCATTTTAAAGGGTCTCATTTGACAGGACCTCATAAGACAGGCTGTGTTTAGTCTGTCCGGGCAGTACGGTACATGTCTATTGCCAACCGTCGGTCCTTCGTTAGGTCTCCCGACGTCTGCTAGTAGCTCAGCCATTTTGAAAAGCTAGAACTTTGGTCCTGGTCGATAACAGGAGGAGGAGGTAACTCCCATCTTTTTGTTTCTACGTGCCATAACCACTCTACTAAGACTTCTTACGTGGCAGACGATCGATCACGGGGACCCCTATTTATGATTGGCTTATGGCAGTGGATCTCAAATTATTGGTGGAATAAACTGAAAAGTAGGGGTGTGCCGGATTTCGGCTCTGGCTCCGGAAAATCAAGAATCTAGTCATTTTTTGTATATCCGGCTATGGGTACGACCGGATTTCACTACATATATCCGTCCGAATCCAACCTTTCCAATGTTGAATATGGTAAGCCCCTACTGAAAAGTGTATCGAGATGTTTCCGCGTTCTTCGTGTTGAAATATTTCAGCCAAGGTTCAATTATTAGACCGGATTTCTTACCAAGACCGGATTTCTTACCATCTCTGTTATTTCATTTTTTTAACTTAATCAACTCTCCGCCCTAGTAGATTTAATTGATGTTTTTCTTATCTTTACCGCCATCTTCTCTATCAACTACACAACCAACTGCTGCAGCAGCATCTACAACAAAGCCAAAAGTGTTACTTGAAGAGGAAGTAATTACCACGATATTCATTTTTGTCTAGTGCCATAGTTCAATAGTGACATATGTAAAATTGAAATAACAAAAAAAACCATAGAGACCGTAAACCCATTATTGTGTAATGAGTATAATATGGAGTGTGTGGGTAACATGCATTACATTACGTGTATTTTGTAATGTTTATTGTGTAAAGCGTGTTTAGTTATCTCAAATACTTGTAATGTGACTTCAAGAGATGAGAACAGTTTATACACGACGAATGATAAAAATATTTAGAGTTACGCGTCCATTTAACACATAAAAAAAAAAAAAACTTTCTTTACAGCTAGTGGGCGTTTGCGATTATTTGCATTTACCGATTGCTGTGAATGAACACAGAGAATCCAGTAGTTCAGGCTTAATTATTAAGAGTCATTTCAATAGCATTCGTTCACCCCCAAAAAGTCGACCCACAAAACTCGAGAACCGCTGACACAGATAAAATGTTAGTCGATATATGACTAAATTCACCATCTTTCCATGAGGGGAGGGACGTGGACCAACGGGGCTAGAATTGGATTTGCTGTTTGTGTTGTTATGGGGAATGTTGTTGAATAACGAGAGATGGGTCTGGCAGGAAAGAGATTTGGAGAAGTTGAGGAAGCTCTACCCACACACAGGGCGAGGATACATTGATAGCCTTCCATCGGGACATTCTCAAGCTAGAGATAACATAGGATGGTGCATATCTTTAGGTTATAAATAGTCAGATACGCGTTCTTAGATTATTAAAACAGTAAAACACAACTAAAAAAATGAAACGTGTAAAACGTAGTGTTTTTATAAAGTTTAAACAGAAAGAATCAAATTGATGACACAATACAAATGTATGACGCAATGGGTCTGTGTAAGAGAGTAAGAAAATATGTCCAGCAAAGGGACTCTATCAGACAGTGGAGATAAATCGGATAATAGGATTATATTGAACCATAGACTATAGTACTGCATTAAAAACTGGATTATCTTAGATAATATGACGGTGATATAATATGACAGTATCAGACAATATGACAGTATCAGACAATATGACAGTATCAGACAATTTGACAGTGACAGATAATTTGACAGTATCATACAATATTGCAGTATCAGACAATATGACAGTATCAGACAATATGACAGTATCTGACAATATGACAGTATCTGACAATATGACAGTATCTGACAATATGACAGTATCGGGCAATGGGACTTTCGCGTTTAGGCAATATATTTGTACTCGACAAAGGGACTGTGTCAGACAATTTAACTTCTCAGACAATGGGACTGTATCAAAAGAAGTGGTTTTGGGGGACCAATAGAGAACGTATTGGTGAGGGGAGGGGCATATAAAAGGAGTTTGTGTTGGGAGGGGTGGTATATAAAATAAGGTTGTGGTGGGGGGGGGGGTTTAGTATTTCGCCTTATCATCGATCATGTTAGAATTAAGCTTTAAAAAGTTAAAACGATCTTTTCGCATTTTACTCGACTTTTTTTTTTTGTTGTAGCACTAGACATTTATTACTATGGTCTACACTACAGCAGTGCTTCTTCTAAAAGAGGTGGTTCGAGAACCGGTCCCGGTCCGTGGGCCATCTGCTCCCGGTCCGCAGAAATTATCAAGAAAGGGCATCAAAACTATAATTGTAATCCTCCATTCGCAACCATTTATACTAACCCTATTGAATTTTTCTATTTTCTACAATAAGCACATACAATGAAAGAAAAAAAAAAACTAAAATAAAATAACTTATGTCTCGCTACGACACCAGTAGTTCGCTAGTCCCTGGTGCATTGGAAAAATTCCTGCCGTTTCGTCACTCAAAAAACGTTTGAGGAGCACTGGTCAACAACGAACGTAACAGTCTAATAGCCAATTTAAAAACAGATCACCGCCATTGAAAGACTATCAAACAGAAATCTCGAGTTTACGTGTTAATTCTCAAACATTTCAAATTATTGCAAGACCCCCCCCCCACCCAAAAAAAAAAATTTCAGTCACCCTATGAAGTATTAACATCAACAAACATAACAAAACCTACGACAAAAATTACACATTCCACGGAAATGGACACAAACGGTAAAGACTGGTCTTAAGCCACAGCAAGCAACGCGGCCGCAGTGGGCCCTTGCACTTTCATAAGCCTCGCCTTTTCTAAATTTTCTCGTATGAGGCTTATTAATTCAATATCCGTACACAGAATGAGCCCTGTGCAATGTTTAGCATACTAAGCCGCATAGGGCCCCGCAAATGCTAAGGCCGGGCCTGCAAACGATCACTCAAGAAAAGGATGGGGTGGAGTCGGTATTTTTACTTACAGCTCGTTTTTTGCGAGTAAAATCGAGGCCAACACTAATTTTCCACCGATTCGGTAGGATCTAGGGGTGTACCGGATTCAAATTTTAAAATCTGTCCGGAGCCGAATTCGGCCGGATTCATGAAGTGAAATCTGCCGAATCTTGGGCCCGATTAGTAAAAATGACCGGAATCCGGATTTGCCGGAGCCGAAATTCGGTACACCCCTAGTAGGAACTAACATTAGCAACGCCTCTGATTATTCTGTTCAATAACCTGAGGGACAAATGATATTTTATGACGTCATCAGCTATAACGATACACTGAACACTAAAACCATCGTTAACGAAATAGTATACGAGTGTATTTGAACCATCAAATTCGTTTAAAGTTTACTTAAATTGTATCTAGGCTTTATAACAATGAGTTGGTCGGTAGTGGTTAAGACTCCCTGAATTAAGCATACATTAGTATGTGGGTGGTATATGATATTCCTTATTATTATAATCATACATTGTTCTGTCGACAGTGCTCGAGAACCCCTGTCATAATCATACATTGTTCTTTCGTGAGTGCTTGAGAACCCCTGTCATAAGCTTATATTGTTATGCCGACAGTTTTTTTTTTTAGAATCCCTGTCATAAAGAATGCCCGTCCTGTCTTCAGTACTTGAGAATCCCTGACATGTACGCATTCATCGGTACGCAGGTGAGGTCCCTCTTATCTGGTTTACCTATTTGAACAATCTACACAGGAAATGGCTCTTGTCTCACGTCACAAGTAGGTCTATTTTAGACCATGACCCTTGACCCCCCCCCCAACCCGTCAAATTCCCAGTGGCGTAGGAAAAGAGGGGAGGGCGGACTTACCACCCACGGGGACACATTGCCTTTATTTACAGAGGTGAGTATGATCGCTTATGTGCAGGGAAGTAAAAATAAATGTCTACCGTAAGTGGACTTAACCCTGGCTACGCCGCTGTATTATACAACGACTGATCCTTTTGTTCATGTATATTGTGTATCCTTCCATTTGACTCAGTAAATATCGTTAATTCTCGGCCGATCCCTGTTTTACTTTGAGGTGTCTACCATCGGTGAGTCTTTTGTTGCCGACTCGATCACTTTGTTTGAATGTGTCCTTGGAAACACTTTCAGCTATTCACCTAACTGTGTTCTTTTTATTTACTCAAATAATATTCTTCCTGTAGAAAAGTTATCTCAACAAATTTCCGCGTGCAGACATGCATATCATCACCGTGCTCATATCGTCTCCTCAAGTGACCTTGAACTTGTTCAGGCTGTTATAAGGTCGGAGAGCCGCCCAATCGACGCAGGAAGTGAGTCGCTGCAAACAAGTTTACCCAGCAGGCTTTGACAATGATAGACAATATAGGACTTTGAACACAGGAGAGCTCGTCTTGGCGTCAGAGGTGGTGCACCAACCAAACGCCATCAACAGAGGTGGCACTCAGGAGTTCACTGACCTTTTTCATCAGAGAAGACAGAGGCGTCACCCGGTACTCTCAACGAAGAGAATACAATGATCCCTATAGCTTACAGAGGCGTCACCCAGAACACGCACGGGACATAATACTGACCAATAATCCCCAAAGCCTACACAGGCGACACCTTGTTGGCCGCGTTGTCTTCGCACTCCTTGTTCGTCCCTGGTGTGTTTCATAAGCTTGTCCAAAAATATATTTATTTATTTATTTGTAAAAAAAAATGTCAAATGTGGTTTTGTTATAAAGTTACTTTTTGAATTGTCATGGCTTTGAGGGTAGGTAACTTATGCTATTTTCATTGATGTTTATGAGTGCTTCCACCAATTCAAGACCCGCCACAATATTTGGGGGGGGGGGTATCTTATGATCACAGCGATCTATCACCATACACCTTGGATTTAATATCTACATAGTTTTAAAACATAACATACTGATAGATTTTAGAGGCTCTAAAAGAACTGGATTAGATTTCAATATGATATAGATGTAATCTTATCAAATATACACATTAGAAAGTTAAACATGTAAAATATCTAGGTATGTTAAACTATTTCATTCAGTGACTTGAACAACAAATTATAATAAAACCTGTACCAATATCTAAGTATGTTAAACTATTTCATTCAGTGACTTGAACAACAAATTATAATAAAACTTGCACCAACATCTAAGTATGTTAAACTATTTCATTCAGTGACTTGAACAACAAATTATAATAAAACTTGTACCAACATCTAAGTATGTTAAACTATTTCATTCAGTGACTTGAACAACAAATTATAATAAAACCTGTACCAACATCTAAGTATGTTAAACTATTTCATTCAGTGACTTGTTAAAAAAAAATAAAAAAAATAAAACATATACAAATATCTAAGTATGTTTAACTAGTTCATTCAAGGACTTATAAAACAAATTGTATAATATAAAATACATCATGACAAGATTCAGTTATAGACTAATCGTATAAAGGGGCGTTTTCAAAGTTCAAATGTTGCAATATCAATTACATTCTTGGTGTCAACAGCCGATTTGTTCACCTAGTCCAAAAACACTTGAATGAATCTTCTAGTACTCGGAATAATAAAGACAAAATGTATCAATTTTTTTATTAAAAAATTTTATTCCCATTAGCTCAACGTTTTGATAATATACCGGGATCTTTTAATGATTGAAGTTTATTGTACACCTTAACTACATTATAGCGACTCAAAGAACTATCGGTTTATGGAAGCCAACGAGCGAGTCAATTTTGATTTTACAAAAATTCCTCCAATCGCTGGCTAAAAATTCATTCTAAAATATAGAAATAATTTCCCACTACTTAACTTTTCCATCAAGATCCATCCCAACTTTGAAAGGCGCCATTATTTAAACTCATAGACGTTCATTCCAAAGACACCAAAGTTTTATTACAATTACATGTAAATTTTAGGCTGGATAAAATGAAGTTATACATTGTGACTATTGAAACTACAAGAGGTTGTGTTAAAAAAAAAGATATTATGGCACCCGTGCCACAGTCGGCACGCAGAGTCTCATCAGCCGCCATGCGACTAAAATATTACTTCCTCAATCAAACACCCATTTTGGCGTTTCATTGAAGAGTTTAATAAGTGGGGTTTAGTTGGGAACGTGGCTCCAACAAAAATTTTAACCACTGCTCTACGTCAGTGATGGGGAACCCAAAATTCAATTAAAATACCAAAGAGGCAAAACAAAATGCCACCACAGTGGTGATTCAGGAATTTATATTTCAGTTGCGTGCCGGCTGAAGAGGCTCTCCGTGCCGTCTGTGGCACGCGTGGCAAAGGTTCGCCATCACGGCTCTAGGTGGTCACGTGACTCTCTAGGTGGTCTGTCGTAGAGAACGATGTTCCCCGATACACTTACAGACTCTTGTGTCTACAACGGCCCCAGGGAAGGGAAATGGAGACGACCTTGTCCATTGTCTACAGAAAGTTTGTACACACCAAACTGTTTCAGAAAGTTTGTACATACCAAACTGTTTGTCTTTAATCCATGGAAACTTTAACAAATAAAAACCGAAACAGTGGGAAGTCAAAGTTTTCACCGATTCGTAAAGAGAAGTAAGCTTCAGGATGTAGTCCATCCGTACGGTACACCTTTCTTATTTGTATGCTAAATATTGTAAGAGTTATTTTACCAACATTCCGAAATCTGGCAACGTTTAATCTGTTGGGAAACTTTTATTCAGCGTAATGTTATTTTTTTAGAATGGTTATCTTCCCACTTTACTACCATTATTATACCTTGTTAATATGCAGACTGAACTATCATTGTAATACCTTGTTAATGAGCACATTGAACTATCATTGTAATACATTGTTATTGTGCACATTGAACTATCATTGTAATACATTGTTAAAGTGCACATTGAACTATCATTGTAATACATTGTTAAAGTGCACATTGAACTATCATTGTAATACCTTGTTAATGTGCACATTAAACTATCATTGTAATACTTTGTGAATGTGCACATTAAACTATCATTGTAATACCTTGTGAATGTGCACATTAAACTATCATTGTAATACCTTGTTAATGTGCACATTGAACTATCATTGTAATACCTTGTTTATGTGCGCATTGAACTATCATTGTAATACCTTGTTTATGTGCGCATTGAACTATCATTTCATTACCTTGTTAATGTGCATATAAAACTATCATTGTAATACCTTATTGATGCGCATGTTGAACTATCGTTCTAATATCTTGTTATCATGCACATTAAACTATCATTGTAATATCTTGTTATTGTGCCCATTGAACTATCATTGTAATATCTTGTTATTGTGCCCATTGAACTATCATTGTAATATCTTGCTATTGTGCTCATTGAACTATCATTGTAAGTAAATTGAGCGCCCCCCCCCCCACACACCATCGATACCTCAGACACATTGCTCCTCCCATTTGGGGCCCTTTACCAATGGTATTCAATTAACGTCGCCCATGATCGGAAAAATCTTAATTTAACGCCCTCTTATGACAAGAACCCATAAATATTATTTACACGCCCTTGACCTATCACAAACTGTCACAATATTTTTAGACTCATTCTCTCTTGTGAGAAAAACTTTTTGTTTTGTTTTTGTTTGATGCCTAATTGATGGATGCCATAATATTGTAACGGTTAGGAGGGTTGAATATTCGGGGCCTAAATTTTTCGGTCCAGTAGACTGGATCAAATCGACGTGGCACAAATATTATGGACTTTTTGTTTTAATGAGATGCTGAAATATCAGCGATCTTTCAACAGGGGATGGACTTACTTTTAAATATTTTGTACTTTTTTTAAAAAAAATCTCAAAATGGAAGAATTCTTGAAAAATTATTTATTTTTTCCAATTCTTTTTCTGCGAATAAATCCTCGAATAGTTTGCTGTAAACTGTAGGTATCCTTGTTATATTTTGTAATTACAGTGTGTGTAATGACAGTGTGTAACGATGGCCTGTAATGACAATGTGTGTAATGACAGTGTGTAATGGCAATGTGTGTAATGACAGTGTGTAATGACAATGTGTGTAATGACAGTGTGTAATGACAATGTGTGTAATGACAGTGTGTGGTGACAGTGTGTAATGACAGTGTGTAGTGACAGTCTGTAGTGACAGTGTGTAACGATGGCATGTGATGACAGTGTGTAATGACAGTGTGTAATGACAGTGAGTAAGGATGGCGTGTAATGACAGTGTGTAATGACAGTGTGTTATGACAGTGTGTAATGACAATGTGACACGTTATGACGTCACCATTATTGATGCCTACGGTATTTTCATCATTCCCTGTAAAATTATCCCCACAGTTCTAGAGACTTCCTTGCACAGAGAAAGTCTCCAAGTTTCGTACTACCCATGCAGCGTAAGAAAGACACAAAAGTTTGACCCATTCCATGTCGGTAAATACACAACAAACGCATTTGACAAACCTTGCAGATTAAATCTTATACCACATTGAAACTTCAAGTTTTCCAATTTTGTTCACGCGTTTAGTGCTAAGTTATCAGAGGCTTCTTCTGTCGACACACTTAACATCTATTGGTAGACAACGTAACATCTATTTGTAGACACACCAGCAACGCGTTTACTTCTCTTTTCATTTTCTAAAATTTAAGACAATTAAAATTTGACAATTTCATTTTTTATTGAATCAATACGTTAAGCAGTGATGTATGATACACAATAAAAAAAAAGGGAAAATATTACTTAAAAAATCAAATCATTTCAAGTGTCAAGTCAGAATATATAGACTAGACTAGATCTATATTATCAAGTTATAGTGTTAAAATTTCATGGTTGAAATTAGTGGTTTCAAACATGAGACACGCGTGCCTCATGCGACTCACTAAGTGGATTTTGTTTTTTTTCCTAGATGTTTTTATTAATATTATTTTATTTATTATTTTTTGTTGTTGCCTTCCATTAAGCTTAGATAAAACTAGATCCAACCATCGGCGTAGCGTACGCTGCAGAATTACTCATACACAGAGCAAAGAAAGTAGGAAAATAAGGAAGACAAACTTGTTAGTTGTTTTGAGGCATAATTCCTTTCCTTCTATAAAATGTGTCCAGATAGATAAATAGATAGACAGACAGACAGACAGACAGACAGACGGACGGATCGAAGGACAGACGGACATATAGAGATATAGATAGATAGACTACTAGTTACTGTCAAATTATATTTAAACTAGATCTACTTTTCATGAAATTCAGACAGCTAGTAACGATACACATAAAATTTACTCACCCTTTGTTACTATTGTAGCAATAACTTCCAATAACTATGAGAGTTCGCTTTTTATTTGTGATAAGATGACTGAAGTGTTTTCGTTTACTTCGCTCATATGGTGGGGGGGGGGGTGCGGCCTTGACACAGCTCTTAAGAGATAAAATGGCACATGCCTTCATCACAGTTTGGAACCTCTGGTATAAACGGTATAAAATCACAGCAATTAAATTATAAATCTACGAGCAACAAAGACGTCCAAGGACTTTTCGCCGTCGTTTAGAGTGGCATGTTGTAACTCTTCTTCAACAGCCGTCTCGTCAAAAATACTATTCTTATAGTTAAAACAAATTATCAGTAAAAATACTGTTTTTTACTATAAATCCCAAGGCGTACCACTCAAAATAAAGTCTTGGAAAAAATATTACACAAAAAATAACTCACTTTGAACGTCCGCGTAAACTCGTTCAATATGTAAATGAGATTGAATGTTACTGATTGGCTGTGGGAACCTGTAGGAGTTTGAGGGACCAATCGCTATCGATGACCGTACACAAAATTGCCTTTTATTATATAGGATAGTATATATGTATATATAATATATTGGTTTTAAAGTGATAGTTTACAAATTATAAAGTCACTGGTTGCCCGCGGCGTTGCATACGCCGCAGATTGGCTCATTGTGCAAAGAAAGTGGGGGGGGGGGGGTGTGAACAGACACAAACTACATCACGATGAAATCAGAACGACGCGAATGAGCCTCGGATGTGGGGATAACTGAGACTCTTTGTTGATCTGGAAACATGTGCACTGTGGTTAGCTACTTGCTACCCCCAACCCTGCACCACCCAGCTTGGCAACCAATAACTAATTTGCATAACCTGACAAAGGTCATTCGTCAAGCTCATTGCCACTCGTCTTGTGCTTGATATGGTGATCGAAAATATTGGGCTATGTACGGGCACAAACACTAAAAAAAAAAAAATTAAAACAGTAATGTCTTGACTGGGGATTGAACCTGCGACCTCCGCGTGTTAGGCGAATGTTATAACCATTACACTATGAATGACACGTTAATGTATTGTTCCGAAAGAACATATTTATTGACTTCAATTCAGCGAAATGTTGAATGTTTACTAAATTTTCTTGTAATCTGATTGGTCGGTGGGGTCAGAGGACAGACAGCCTCTTGTCCTGCATGGTTGGACCACGTATATATACAGATAGTAATTGAAGCAAAAAGTCATAGTACAATAAGCATAAGTTATAGTACTCATAACAATAATAAATGAAGACAAATTAAATTTTGAAAACAGTCGTAGAATTAGACATTGACAGCTGATTTCGTTTACATGACTTTGGAGCAAGTCATTTGACTTATTTGTAAAATGTCCCACATGTACTTAAAACCGGCGCATGTGGGTTTGTCCCATGAAATCATTTCCCTTGTCCCTTATGTACGTGCACGTATTCGGTTAAGTTTGATTTTAATCTTTAAGTCTATTTACAACGCGTTGTAGGCAAACTTAGGGAAACCCAAAAAAAAAGGTCTTAGCTGTAGAAGAATGATTGTGTCCAAGAGGCGTCACTGTTAGGGGGGGCAGGGCGGGTGGTGCGGACAAGAGACCGGGTAACACCATCACAAGGGGTGACACCAAAACGGAAAATTACTCTGTTCCCGTTCTTTGGATCTGGCCGACTCGTAGGGAGTCTATGGGGTAAGTCGTGAGGGGAGGGGGCACAACATGAGTTACCACACAGAGTGACACCAACCCTAGTGACGCCTCTGATTGTGTCGTTAAACTTTGGAAAATATCAGCTTTTTTAAATTTATTTTTTTATTATTATTATTTTTGTTTATACAACTTGCGAACACCCATAAACGATTGCTCTGTTTCCGTTCTAAAAGGTTTATACTTAGATCGGAAAATAACCCACCGATTACTTCAAAACGTCCCTTTCAAAAAGGCATACCTAAAATTTTCCTTTCATAAGGATTACATGAATATGTCCCATACATCAGGATTATTTTAATGTGTTCCGTACATCGAAATTATTCTTAAAAGGAGCCTTATAAAATGTCCCACATATAAGGGTTGTTCTCGTGGATCGCATATAATAGCAACATATATAATACCAAAATCAGGATTATTTTCAAATGCCTCATGTAATTGGTTTATTCTAAAATTCCAACTCAAAGGGATTATTAAAAATGTCCCATACGCTTGGAATATTCAAAATTTTCCCTCTAGCTCCCGTCTTGTGTTTGTCCCAACCAACAGACAACCCGAGCCCTTAGTTCCCGTCTTGTGTTTGTCCCAACAGACAACCCGAGCCCTTAGTTCCCGTCTTGTGTTTGTCCCAACAGACAACCCGAGCCCTTAGACAACCCGTCTTACCTACATACCAAACCGTTGAAAAATGTGCACACGCAGACCCACTTTTAAGCTGGATTTCCTGTCTGATATCGGCTGATATCTATTCTATAGGTGGATAAGTTTAAAGGGAATTAACCGGTCTTAATGAATCATACTTTGTACTGTAAAAGCCCTTATGTTGGGTGCATTTTATTTCTACAAAAACATTGAATAGGACTTTTTTTATACATATATATTTTTTTAAAAAAAGTTTGGCTCTTGTGTATTGGGATTCTATTTCTTTCTTTAAAAACTCATTTAAAGACAATTGTTAAATATATTGTCACGTACTTGTGTCGCTAATCTGAAGTAGAAGCAGAATGTTTCAACCAAGCGTATGTTTATACCAGGCTATCTATAAGTATAAGTTAGTGAAAATAGGACCCAAGTTTGTGGCAGGGGGGGGGGGCTATCTTTGATTACTTTCTGCTTACCACCTACATTCTTACAATACCCGTTTCCTGTGCTTTGTTGCCACCTAAGGCGGGGAAAATATACCTCTCCCCCCACAAACACCGCCTCTCCCCCCCCCCACACACACACACTTCGCCGATAAGCTCCCTACAGTTACAACCACTACTATAAACAGTACATCACTTAAATGAATTTAAAATTAAAATATACCAGAAACATACAATTAAAAAAAAATAAAGTGACGTTTTAAAGATATTGATACAGATAATGTGCAATAAGTTGTCATTGCCTAAAATTATGACTTTCGTTAAGTCAGAGGTTGAAAAAAAGTGTGTTGGGGGAGGGGATAGTTTGTGGCGTCTTTACAAGCCTGGTCTAGAGGGGGGATGGAGGAATTTCAAGGGGCTTTATGTCGAAAGTCGTTACTTTATTTCTGGGGAAAGGAGGGTGTAGGTTGTGAGAAAGGAGGGTGTAGGTTGTGAGAAAAACGTCGGGGGCGTTTCGATAATTTCAAGGACACCTACTCCCAAGGACACCTACTCCCAAGGACACCTACTCCCAAGGACACCTACTCGGTGTTTGTGTTCTTTGATTGGCAGTAATGCTGTCTTCTTGGTCGGACAAAGTAACAAAAACAATGAAATAAACCGCTCAAAAATAACTCACTATAGAATGAGCGAAAACTGAAAATATTTTCATTGGTGTTTTCTACCTGACGAGAAAAAGTCATCTCGTCCTCGGACATTGCAGAGCGATTGAGAGGCGGCGGGGGGGNGGGGGGGTGGGAGGGGAGAAACGATGCTTCTATCCTTGTTATCGATAGGGTCAATTTAAGAATGGGACCAGACGCCGAAGAAACTGTATACCTTTTGGAATACCATCTCAAACATAACCCCGCGTGTCGCTGAGAGATGTACATAAATTAGGTCGTAAACGGAATTGAGCTCTTCAATGTGTTGCCGAAACAAACCGTCAATTTACTGACTCCTACCTTAATTTCTCTAGATATCAATTATTTCCTTATTGCGTCTTCGTTATGCTCTCGTCTTCTTCTGAGAGTATTGATATACATTTAATTTTTGAGGCCCAAACAAAGGCCAAAGGTCAGGTTTGTGGTGCTACGTTAGTGTGCTGGAACTTTTTTTTTTTTTTTTTTTTTTTTTTTTTGTGTGTGAGAATCACTGCTGTGAACCGTGTCTCGACAAGGGTACGAAGTAACTTTATAGCCCCAATCGTAGCAGACACATATGGCACATAGGTATGTAGATGTGCGTCAGAAGTTGTAAAAAAAGGTCATGAACTAAACTTTTATTTATGTGCATGACGCAGTTCAAGTTTCTTAGACATACGACAGGAAGTTGTTAGCAGCGGTCTCCACAATGTGGACGATGGTGACGGGACAAAGAAGATACAAGAACGTTTTGGTTTTTTTTTTTTTTTTTAAAGAGACCCGTCAGAGTAGGATTATTAGAGCAAAAAATCGAATTTATTATATAATTTTTCAAAATGTTGTACAACTAAATTATTTGAAATCATTTTGGTCAAACACGTAAAGTCAACAAATTTGACTAAAATATCTTTCTCTATAACAGATACAGTAAAACGCTGTCTTAAAACTGCAATAAGGTAATTTTTTTACTTTATATATTTAAATATCTTTAAATATTTTTTTATTATTATTAGTGTGTGTTTGTTTGTTCTTTTGTCCTCTTAATAAAAAATCTTAATTTTTGTCAAATGTCTGTGAAAGGATGGAGTAAAGCAAAATTTGAGTATAATATTCATCAAGGTGTCCTATCTGAAATATTTGGAATTCACTGGCTTGTTAAACATGCCACTGGAGACAAAGAGTTTTCTTAAAATAAATGACCAGTATAACAATCTAGAACATACGAAACAATGTAAGTATGTCAAACGGTCAAAGACTAGCCAGTACCATGAGAAGAATTCATCCTCAAAATAGTCCAGCTGGGATTATTTCTTATGTTTAATTTTTAGTTGTCACACGCCGTCTTGTTTGTAGGTTGCAACGTTTGGTGACGTCATCCCAGCAGACTTGACTCCATTTCGTTAAGTTAGAAAATATTAGTTTTTAAAAAAAACACATTTGACATAGACTCGATAAGATTGTTTCTAAAATAGCTGATACTTAAAAGATATCACAAATAACTTTTGAGATGCCCAAAATGAGACCGTCTTAGATACATTCAAGATACACTGCAAGGGAGGCTACTTACTACAGATACACTCCAAGGGAGGCTAGTTACTACTGATACACTCCAAGGGAGGCTACTTACTCCAGATACACTGCAAGGGAGGCTACTTACTACAGATACACTCCAAGGGAGGCTAGTTACTACAGATACACTCCAAGGGAGGCTACTTACTCCAGATACACTCCAAGGGAGGCTACTTACTACGGATACACTCCAAGGGAGGCTAGTTACTACAGATACACTCCAAGGGAGGCTACTTACTCCAGATACACTCCAAGGGAGGCTAGCTACTCCAGAAACTCTCTAAGGGAGGCTACCATTCAATAGTGAGATTATAGTTATATAAATATATAAACTACAACAAGCATTTTAATGCGAAACCAATAGAACCATTGCATTGTAACGCATCCCAGATATCAATGATGGCGGAATAATGACATGTTCTAAGCGTCTTTTTATTACAATGACATCATGACAATACCATCACAACGTTTCCTTTCTGGGGTCCATGGCCACAGTAAGAGCAACCCCTGAAATAAGGGTAAATCGAAATAAGTCATTTCCTGTCGTGATAACCAAGTAGGTTGTCGTAAAATGTTTTTTTGTCACACAACACACACATAAAGAGAGACTGAGAAGTGAAAGACATTTTGGGCTTCGCTACAGACAACTTGCAGGCTGATTACCTCTGTTTCACCCGATAGATGCGTAGCTTGCGGGGCGGAAGGGGTTGTTGGGCCCCTCTCGCATGTAGTGAAATGAAGGACATTTATGTGACGGCCAGTACAAGTCGTTAGAATTACGGAAATGAGATTAACCTACGACCCCTTCCTTTATATAACAATATACTAACTTCTTCCTTTATAAAAATTTTCAACTCCAACATCAAGCAATTATTAAAAATATCAATTTTAACTTATACATGTATAAAATTATCGACACCAACTTCTAAAATTTATAAAATTGTCAACTTAAACCTCCACGTTTACAAATCAATCAAATCCAACTCCTAACAATTAGGGGCAGTCAATATTGTTCACCTTTTTTAACTCACCCCCCCCCCAACCACTGTAAAAAACTGTCACAAATCTTGGAACCGGCTCCCCCTAAAGTATGTCACACTTTCGAACATTTTTTTTTAATTAACAAAATAATCAAAACTTAACATAAAAAATCGTGACGTCACACATAGCCGGATCCCTATCCCCCCTGTCACAAACTGTCAAACTTTCTTACACACCGTCCCCCCTCTGGAGAGTGACGTACTCTAGGGACGGCCTCATTATAAACTTATCAACTTCAACCCCTAATATTTACACAAATTATCAACTTCAAACTTTACATTTATAAAACAACGTTGACTCGTTTTTCCCTTTTATAAAAACAAACAAGAAAATTTTGTAAACTGTAACTAAAATATGTTTACAAATATTGTCAATAGATTGTAATTAACTTCCGTGTTGTGTGAATAGGGCACGGAGCATAATTCATGAGATCCCCTGTGACGCGACAAAGCCGGTCCGACGCTCCATTCACAAACCTGGGACGCCAGCTGTCTCTGGGAATCAGATGTAGGTCAGCCAATAAGTAAAAAGATCCCCCTCCCAAAACCTTACCTGGTGTTGGAACAAGAGATAAGCTTCAGCCCCCCCCCCTTACCCATCCCTGCCCTCTCCCCCCCCCCCACACGACAGCACAAAGACGGCTCTGATGGCTTCGAAGTTTCCACGTAACACGCTGGGCAACTCCTGATTTTGTCACCATGGAATGGAACTCGAGCCTCTGTGATGTGATACAGATCAGACATACAGACCAGACATACACCTACAAAAATTGTAACGAAGTTCTTAAAACATTATCACTGTGGTGGTGACATGCCCCAATAAGGATCAAATGTTTGGTGACATGCCCAAATAAGGATCAAATGTTTGGTGACATGCCCCAATAAGGATCAAAGTTTGTTGACATGCCCCAATAAGGATCAAATGTTTGGTGACATGCCCAAATAAGGATCAACTGTTTGGTGACATGCCCCAATAAGGATCAAAGTTTGGTGACATGCCCCAATAAGGATCAAAGTTTGGTGACATGCCCCAATAAGGATCAAATGTTTGGTGACATGCCCCAAAAAGGATCAAATGTTTGGTGACATGCCCCAATAAGGATCAAATGTTTGGTGATATGCCCCAATAAGGATCAAAGTTTGGTGACATGCCCCAATAAGGATCAAAGTTTGGTGACATGCCCCAATAAGGATCAAATGTTTGGTGACATGCCCAAATCTTAATCAAGTGCGTGCTGAGATGCAAAAAACACATCTCTCCTATATCCCAAAGTCTGTAGTCAATGTCTATGTGGCCTCAAAATATGTTGTCCTGTTCACCATATGTATATGTATGCGTACATATTTATTATTCTACATATATCTGCAAAGGAATTGATTAAATTGCTTATTTTTATAAGTCCGTAATTGTGGAGTAGTAAAGGGACAACCCCTAAGAGTATCTATCCCCCGTGGAGTAGTAAAGGGACAACCCCTAAGAGTATCTATCCCCCGTGGAGTAGTAAAGGGACAACCCCTAAGAGTATCTATCCCCCGAAAGCCTAAAAGAAAAGAGATGGAATCCCGTAGAGCCGAGCATCACTTTTAGCAAGTGTTATACTTTAAAAACATGAGGGTTACTTAACATTTACAAATTCTTTGAAATATAGAATGACATGAAATTTACTTTCAAACATCCGTCCTTCAAAGCCAAGCCCATCAACTTATCTTACATCATGTTCGTTGGAAGACATTGAATTTACTTTCAAACATCCGTCCTTCAAAGCCCAGCCCATCAACTTATCTTACATCAGGTAAGAAAGGGTTAAATGTACATTTAAAGATGTTAAGAAAAATGTTTCGACTACTATCGAAATAAATTGATTCGGAACCAATTTAATGAGCAGCCTTGTTTTGAAATCTTCAGTTAAATGTCAGTACTCATAGTTCTTATTTAACGTCATATGTACAGCCAGTATCTGTCGCTAGATCCCCATATCTGTGGTCCGCATGACCTACGAAACACCTAACCTGATAGGTCAACGATCAGGCGCCATTTTAAAGTCGACCCCCCCCTCCACTTCTCTCCGATACCGCCCTACAATTAGTACATCTGTATGTAAATGAGTAAGTGTGTAGAGAGTGTATATGGCGCGTGGATCTATTTATATCTACGTATCTTATTGCTGGCGTTGTCAGGAAATCCGGTAACAGGGATCCTCAAACTATACAGAGCAGCTCCAAAGTTATTAAATGATAATGTAACATCATTTGTTTTCGTTTTGTTTGTAAATATAATATAAAAAGGTTGTTTGTTTGTTGTTGTTTTTTTTTTTTGTTTTTTTTAAACGAAATATTCAAAATCTTCAAACCAATATCAATACGATCATAACATTCAAATTCACGATGTTGTCAGTCATCATCCGGGGCTCAAAATGTTCCAGATAACTTCTTCCTTCTCTAAGTTAATATGTATTGAGCTTCACGTTCAATCTGTTTGTAATTTTGTTTCCATAGACAAAAGAAGTTATGCCAATGGCGGTCTCTAAGCGTTGGTGTCTACAACTGTTGTTACGATAACTTAAAAAGAATTTTTGTTAAACAACGGTACGTATGTCCGAGTGGTCAAATTAACATTGGTGCAGTCGTCAGGTCGAGGCCGAATGGTTCTTTTTAAAAATATTTTTAGTAGTAGTAGAAAGTCTTATGTATTTAATAAAAAGTTTTATATTTTATTATTTTAATTAATTCCTGTAAAATTCATGCGTTTCAACCTTAAGTAACAGAAAGCTGAGAAGCATTAATATTGTTTAATGGTGAATAAAAGGCTACTGCGTTTTTTTTTTTCTGTTTTTTTTAAATTTTTTTTTAATGTTGGGGTTATTACGACAGTTGTGTAGGTATGGTACTCTTTTTAGCGTAACCGTTTATTATCTATTTATTGAGTCATTTTTTTAAATTAAAAAAACCCGGAAAACTTCTGTTTTTTAGTAGGTAGAAGTTGACAAAAAGCTTCGCTAAAGAGCTCTTATAATTTGTCACAGATCGTGTTGTTAGCATGTCAACCAGTTCGGGACTTTAAATTACATCCCTACACAAGTCCTTTGTCAGGCGTGTTAGTAACTACATTCAATTACAAATGCCATTAAATTAAATTAGTCACTTTTTCTTCTATATACGTTTAATTTTAACTTGACGCGCTGAAACGAATCTGTATGTTGTAGTGACGTCCCTTGTTAACACAACCAATCGCGGCAAACTAATTACGTCACTCAAAGATGGCTGAGTGGCCTAGATTTCAGTGGCAACTTTCAGCCGACATCCACCAATAACATCGGGGGGGGGATATTTATGAAAGCTTTTATCAAATTAGCTTTATGTACATAACTGGTCTAAACCCGTGGGCCTGACAGCTTTGACCAGCATGGCTTTGTTTGTCCTCGGCTATTACAGTCCGAGGGCATCACTGCACTCAGATCTCATGGCACAAAATCTTCAGTGACGTCATGCGATATATATTTTTGTATCCTCCCCGTAGAGACGCTAATTCCCGTGGCCAATTAGAAACACGTGTTAGATTGTTATTTGTTGGGACCTGATCACATTAAATAGCATTTGTTGATTGTTATTGTACCATGCATTCGGTTGACTTAAGGAAGTTGAAGACATCGAGAAATGGCTTCGTCCAGTCGCGGGTCACTCTCGTCATGAAAACGCTTTGTCCAGTCGCGGGTCACTCTCGTCATGAAAAAGCTTTTTCCAGTCGCGGGTCATTCTCTTCGTGAAAAAGGCTTCCAATCTCCAGGGCCATTGTCAATTATTCTTTCTAAAGTCAAAACGAATTTAAAATAAGCATCATGTTGAGTTTGTCAGGGTTAAACACATGCAGTAAGGACACGATTATTCACGGGAACAATTATCGCCATTTTCTTTGGCTTCCTGTGACGAGTGACCATTGTCTTACACGTGATATAGGCCATATTATCACCGCGACCTTGACATAAGATATTTATGTTGACATCTAACAACCGCCGGAACCATGTATGACTTGTTTGTCTACCTGTGTGTGTGTTTGTGCATGTAGGTATGCGTATTGTCTGAGATTTGGGTAGAGTGGTTGTTCAACGTGAAGGGGGGGAGGGGGTATCGTTTACGTATGTAAGCTGCGAAGCGTGAAAGTCACCTTCAGAACTTGCTCGTTTGGGTGTCTCACGTGACCTAGACTGAAGGTTTGTTGTTATTTGGATTTTGTCTGTTGTCTGTCGGAAAATAATACAAACACAATTCATCTGCTGGCACAAGTTTGTTGAATTTACGTCAGAAAACTTCATTTGATGACATGCATTTGTCGACATACATTTGATGACATGCATTTGTCAACATACATTTGATGACATGCTTTTGTCAACATACATTTGATGACATGCTTTTGTTAACATACATTTGATGACATGCTTTTGTTAACATACATTTGATGACATGCTTTTGTCAACATACATTTGATGACATGCTTTTGTCAACATACATTTGATGACATGCTTTTGTTAACATACATTTGATGACATGCATTTGTCAACATACATTTGATGACATGCTTTTGTCAACATTCATTTGATGACATGCATTTGTCAACATACATTTGATGACATGCGTTTGTCAACAAACATTTGATGAAATGCATTTGTCAACATATGTTTGATGAGATGCGTCTGCTGAAAAACATTTGATTGCAATCTAATTATGACATGCATTCGAGGACATACGTTTGATTGCATTCGTTTCAGACTTCAGTGCATATGATTGTTGATATACGTTTCATCTGAAGACATTGACACACACAATCCCGTCTTATAACAGACGACTAATGTAAGGACAAATCAGTGGCGGAGTTTGTGTTGTCCCCTCTCACCCACCCCCACCCATTTAAGAACACACACTAGTATACTTCTTTCTTTGTGAGCGTCGAAAATCATCAAAAAAATTATAAATATAAACTCTCACTGGTCTCAATTAACATTTTAGCGTCCATCAGAAATATACAGGTGAAAATATTCGTTGAAAATCAGAATTATATCAATACAACATATTTGATAAACATTAGACTTATGACAATATATACAGATTTGATAAACATCAGAATTATTTCAATATAAGAAGATTTTATCAACATCTGAAATATACATCTGAAGTTGCATCTTCATGAGAGCCTTTGTGTCATGTGCTTTGCATAAAATCTTTATATTTTTTGCATGGTTTGATGCCAACTGAACTCCTCAATTTTTTTATTTTTTTAAAATGTATTATTATTTTTTTATTTATTTTTTTTTTGTTGCTGAAACAACATGCAATATTTTCAAAAGGCAACTTTTAATATTTGCGAGTTTTATAGTGAATAGTTTGATAACCATGCATATCTAAAAAACTAAAATCGTACAATTTATCAGGGGTCCAACAATTACAAATTAGCTGCAATTTCAACTCATTTGAAAGGTCGTGTGTCCAGACATACCTACCAATATCCAATTTAGGAAATCAATAAGTGTCAGCGACAATCAAATTAGAAACAATTGCCTCAGTTGTGTCTGGCTGTTAAACTTATACTGTTGTCCTCAATGCCAATGATAAGTCAGATGCTGCAGACGCCCCAGAATCTTCTAATATCGGCATTACGGAAACCCGCGTAAACACTACCTTTTTTTTTTTTTTTTAAGTCTTAAATCTTCTAATAACGGCATTTTGGAATCACGCGTTTACACTACCTTTTTTTTAAAGTCTGTTTAAAAAAAAAGTAATAATAATAATTCTGATATCCAACTTTTGTAATCCTCTTGTTTTTACACGTATATTATTTCACAGCAAAATCTAATTTCTCATGAGATCTTACGTTTTTAATTTATAAATACCTTACTATATGTTGTGTTTTAGCTATTACAGCGCTAATTTGTAAGTCTTATTAATTTCTAAGACTTTTTTCGGCTCGTATCTTATACCTAACTTCAATTTAATCAAAAAGTTAGCCTGTATGGCATTGTCAGTTAAATTAAAAAACGTGATTTTTGTTGCCCCCCCCCCTTGAAAAATTGCCAGCAACGCCCATGGATATAAATGTGTATGAGTATTAGAGTAGATATAAATTTGTATTAGAGTAGATATAAATGTGTATTAGAGTAGATATAAATGTGTATGTGTATTAGAGTAGATATAAGTATGTATGTGTATTAGAGTAGATATAAATCTGTATGTGTATTAGAATAGATATAAATATGTATGTGTATTAGAGTAGATATAACTACGTATATGTATTAGAGTATATATAAAAGTGTATGTCTATTAAAGTAGATATAAATGTGTATGTGTACTTGAGTAGATATAAATGTGTATGTGTATTAGAAAAGACATGTATAATAGAGTAGACGTGAAATATGTATGGGTATTAGAATAAACATCATGTATATTAAGAGCCTGTGTTAAGCAGTGTTGCCAGTTAAAGAGAGATTCCTAAATCTAACTATCAGACATCGCCTGCCACCGATAAAGAGAACTTTTTGTATATCTTATCTTATCTATACAGAAAATTATTGCGTCCTACGGTTATCTATAGTTTGTGTTCAGTCCTGCATTCTTATTAGAGTTTTAACTTTTGATAACGTGTTGGTTTTCCTGTCTTCTTCAGGCAACCCATTCCATTTTTTATTTTTTTATTTTTGCAATGGAAATGGTTTTTTTGTTGTTGTTACTTCTAGTAATCATATCATTGAGCAGCAACTTGTCCTTACGTAACCTAGACTTTGACTCCGCTACTTTACTCACTTCATTGGCTACCCATACAAGTCCGAATTGATTACAAACTGGCCGCTCTGTGTCACAACTACTTTTCTGACTCATGCCCTTCCTATCTTACTTAACTTTTGTCGGTCTACCCACCAAGTCGTCAGCTACGCTCTTCTGCAGATACACGCATTCTCTGTGTTCCTAAGACAAGAACTAAAACATTTGGCGAAAGGTCATTCTCTTTTTTGCAACCAAACAATGGAATTCTCTTCCATTACATATCCGTAGTATTTCAACTACCAAGTCAAGACTGCACTTAAGACACATATTTTCAAAATTTGTTTTGAAAATTAATGAAACATCTCTTTTAATGATTAACGTAGCTGATGTAGTCATTTATGTAGTTAGTGTGATATGAATCTTTATTTAATATTTATATTTATTGTTATCTCCATGTAAAACGCTGTGAGCCCGGCTCCTGGCTGGGATACAGCGCTAAATAAATTATCATTTTATTATTATTATTATTACTTATACGTACCGATAGCCTACACTTTGTCTTACTTATACGTACCGATAGCCTACACTTTGTCTTACTTATACGTACCGATAGCCTACACTTTGTCTTACTTATACGTACCGATAGTTGGTTTACTTTAAAAATTCAACCCCCTCTCCTTCTATCTCTTTCTGTCTCTCTAAGGCCAACTTTCACATTCCATTAAAAGTTGAACATCTCTAACCAAGACAATTCCTCAGTCCCTAACTCCTAATCCCTTTGATAGTTGAACATCTCTAACCAAGACAATTCCTCAGTCCCTAACTCCCCATCCCAGTGATCGGACATAATGCCTTTTTTTATCTCCCTTTATCACCGCCGGAGAGTTACCTTTCCCTTGCATAATTATTTAAATGAACCATCACATCACACGCAACCTCTCTGCAGCTTTTACCCAAACCACCCATTCCCCCACCCATCCCCACCCATTCTCCTCCCCCACCTCAGCTCCTATAAAAAGACACACACAAAAAAACGTTAATTAAGCGAATGTCCTCACGAAGGCCGCGCGGCCTCTTTGACCTTCACCCCTTGCATGTACTTACCCTCCCCCTTTCCTGCGGTGTGATCACGTGACAACAGCTTTTCTTACCTACAGTTTTACCGCTCTTTGCCATCAAGCCTGTGACCTTGAGTGCCCCCCCCCCACCCGCCGAGATGGGAGAGAGAGAGGCTGTGACTTGGATTACGAGCATAACTTTAAATCCCGTAGAAGGCGTCTTATCTGCGCCGCGAAATTCTACCGCCCGATCTGTGGCCGTATACAACATCTGTCCTCCAGGATACAAAAGACACATCTACCTAAGTTTTTACTTCTGTCTTTTCTTCCTTCGCTTCCCGCCCTGCCTACATTCCCCTCCTCCTATCAACCCTCCCCCCCCCCAGTATTTGGATACACTACTTCTATTGGCTACATTTAACTAGGACAGTTGTCGTCTGCGCTTATCAATGCCACCCCCTCTCCCGAAAGCGTGTGCATCTATACTTGACACCCCTGTAAGTAGGGTTCTTTATGTGTGTGTGTGTGGGGGGGGGGCTGAAGTAAGGGGTTCAAAAATTCGACTGAGGAAAGCTGTGTGTTTGACCCGATATACCCGGATAAGCCTCTAACACTCTACCCTATGCTTGGAGACATTTAGGAGAAAATGGAAATTGTAAAAAGGCCACAACAGTTTGTGGCACTAAGCAGATCGTGTCAAAGCCTTGACAAAAAATTAAACGGTCATTAGTACAATATTGTCAGGTGTAAATGGGCATCAGAACCATGATATCAGGTTTAAATGGGCATCAGAACCATGATGTCATGTGCTAGTGGGCATCAGAACCATGATGCCAGGAGCTAATGGGCATCAGAATCATGATTCCAGGTCTAGTGGGCATCAGAACCATGATGCCAGGTGCTAGTGGTCATCAGAACCATGATGCCAGGAGCTAATGGGCATCAGAACCATGATATCAGGTTTAAATGGGCATCAGAACCATGATGTCATGTGCTAGTTGGCATCAGAACCATGATGCCAGGAGTTAATGGGCATCAGAATCTTGATTCCTGGTGCCAGTGGGCATCAGAACCATGATGCCAGGTGCTAGTGGGCATCAGAACCATGATGCCAGGAGCTAATGGGCATCAGAACCATGATATCAGGTTTAAATGGGCATCAGAACCATGATGTCATGTGCTAGTGGGCATCAGAACCATGATGCCAGGAGCTAATGGGCATCAGAATCATGATTCCAGGTGCTAGTGGGCATCAGAACCATAATGCCAGGTGCTAGTGGGCTTCAGAACCATGATGCCAGGTGCTAGTGGGCATCAGAACCATGATGCCAGGTGCTAGTGGGCATCAGAACCATGACATAAAGTAAAATGGTCATCAGAGCCATGCTGTAAGGACCTTTGGTCAGCAGAGCCATGAAGTCACTGGTAGTCAAGGCCAGAAACATGGCTGAAGGTGAGGTGATCATTTCGTGAAACGTTTTCCTCTTTTCTTCTTTTTACACTCAGGGCTTTGCGATTCTAAATTCACCATGTTTTGGGAAAACAAGGCCGGGTCAGTCTTAATAGCAACCAGCTTCCTGGTGAGAACAAGGTGCTGCTCAGTCTTAAGACAAACACCTTGCTGGTCAAAAGATGACCATTAACTACAAACTCGATCTAAGTGTGTATCGAAACTCCAAGGCTCAAGTATCAACACTTTCTGTTTCTCAGAATCCGTCCATCCGGAAATTACGTCATGTCATTATATATTTATAAATATATAATCGTCATTTCCTGCTTGGGAAAAAAATATTTACCGTGTTGTCCGATGGTAATGACTGTTGGACTGGCTACGCCTATGTTTATGGTAACCGTGTTGTCCGATGGTAATGACTGTTGGGCTGGCTACGCCTATGGTTATGGTTATGGGAAACATGTTGTCCGATGGGAATGACTGATGGGCTGGCTACGCCTATGGTTATGGTTATGGGAAACATGTTGTCCGATGGTAATGACTGTTGGACTGGCTACGCCTATGGTTATGGTTATGGGAACCGTGTTGTCCGATGGTTATGACTGTTGGACTGGCTATGCCTATGTTTATGGTAACCGTGTTGTCCGATGGTAATGACTGTTGGACTGGCTACGCCTATGTTTATGGTAACCGTGTTGTCCGATGGTAATGACTGTTGGACTGGCTACGCCTATGGTTATGGTTATGGGAAACATGTTGTCCGATGGGAATGACTGATGGGCTGGCTACGCCTATGTTTATGGGAACCGTGTTGTCCGATGGTTATGATTGATGGGCTGGCTACGCCTATGTTTATGGGAACCGTGTTGTCCGATGGTTATGACTGATGGGCTGGCTACGCCCATGGTAACCGTGTAAATATAACGTAACCGCAAACCAATCTGACTCCCCTGCCCCCTCCCCAACCCACGGCACGTGCGTCTGTCAGGACCGTCACCTGTCCCACCCTCCCCGCCACGCGTCCGTTAAGCCGGGAGGAGGGGGACACCACTCTGGGTGGTTACAATAATCCAGGCCAACACCGTAGAGCCCAATTTAAAAAACAGGTTGGGGGGGATGTTTTTTAAAACTTTAACGTCTAAAAAAGAATCAGTGAATCAAAAGCCACGCCATTTCCCACCTGTCGGTTCCTAGCACCACGTGACCAATCCACAAGTGCCCGTTGAAGACTTTAAAAAAAATTAATACGGTGAATGAATGTGCACGCAACCCACCCTTTCTCCC
>MUZC01000340.1:49306-69457 GCA_002072015.1 Radix auricularia | reverse complement strand
GATGCTCAGTACCCGGACTGAAGTTCTACCGGAAACTACTTTGGATCTTCTCGATTTTAATGTTTCATATGGAGATGACGTTTTTCCGAATCTGCGCATTTCACTTCAAATACTTCTAAAAATTGATGTTTCAACTAAAAGCTGTGATCGGTCCTTCAGCAAAGTAAACCTTATTTTGTCTTAAGTACGTGCTTCAATGGATCAAGATCGTCTGGATGATCTTGCACTCCTTAGCATCGAAAGAGAACACTTGAGAATATCAATTTTAACAGCGAGATTGACGACATTCAAATCAAGGAAGATCAATTTATTTTAGATTATGTCTATTCGAGTCATGTATAATTAGTAGAGTTTTTTTTTTTTTCAAATAAATTGTTTATAATCGTATAGAGAATTATTAGTCTGTATTGTATTTCATTAAAATATCATTTGCTTCAAAAAATGAACCATATAAACCGTAAAATTTCAAATTTTTCTTGGGGGCTCAGTGAGCCCCCAGAAATTTTCGGTCCGTCAAGGGGCGCAGAATTTGTGTCTTGCCCCCGGGCGCACATGACCCTAGCTACGCCACTGGTCAAGGGACAGCACTGGGGAATCAGAATGGGGTAAAGGGGGCTGGTGGCAGAGGCGTAACTATTAGGTGCCTCACGGCATGTACAAGAGGTGGGTTCCGTAAAGCGTGGCACTGTAGTTTACGGGAGTCAATTATGTTTGACGTCACGGTGGAGACATGAGATAATCTCTACCCAGTGGCTTACATTTGTATAACTATAGCCAATAACTGGCGAAGCATCACTTGAAATCAACGTATAAAATTTTGAGAAAGGAGAAATAAGGTTTGAAGTCCTGATGGGTTCTGTGTTTTGGGATGGAGGGTAGGGGGCGGGGTTTACAATATGTCAAACGCCAATACATTGTTGATGCTTGAACACAACAGATTTATAGCAATATCACGGAGGACCCAAAAACATATTATTAATTATATAAGAGATAGTTGCATGGAAATTAAAGATTTTGCCGATACCAAGAATTGAAGAAAGATATTGTATTGATTAATAGCATCGCAGCTTTTCCATCAGATCCACTGTAACCATCCATGAGATCAACTTTAACCATCCATCAGATCCACTGTAACCATCCATCAGATCCACTGTAACCATCCATGGGATCAACTGTAACCATCCATGAGATCAACTTTAACCATCCATCAGATCCACTGTAACCATCCATCAGATCCACTGTAACCATCCATGGGATCAACTGTAACCATCCATCAGATCCATTGTAACCAACCATCAGATCCACTGTAACCATCCATCAGATCCACTGTAACCATCCATCAGATCCATTGTAACCATCCATGAGATCAACTGTAACCATCCATCAGATCCACTGTAACCATCCATCAGATCCACTGTAACCATCCATCAGATCCACTGTAACCATCCATCAGATCCACTGTAATTCCGGCTCAGGACAGATAACAAAAAGATGATTTCGGTACAGTCCTCATTTGAACGGAGAAACATATGTATATAGGTGGGGCTAAACCAACTACAATAAGGACCAACTCCTTGTGTGCAGAGGGGTGGGCAAAAAGAATTGCTATTTTAAGAAGGAGACGCCTGTGTCTCCATTCAAAGTTTTGAAGTTTTAGGGAAGGGGGCTGAACTCTGCTACGGTCCGTGCATGGCTTCCGAAATGAGCATTAAATAGTGCGGGTTGAGATTACTGCCTCGGGGTTTGCCCATCTGGAGTGTCTTCTGCACGCTCACATGTAGGGGCCAGTCAGGGATTCTCACACGGGTATGTTATGTCTTCTGCACGCTCACATGTAGGGGCCAGTCAGGGATTCTCACACGGGTATGTTATGTCTTCTGCACGCTCACATGTAGGGGCCAGTCAGGGATTCTCACACGGGTATGTTATGTCTTCTGCACGCTCACATGTAGGGGCCAGTCAGGGATTCTCACACGCGTATGTTATGTCTTCTGCACGCTCACATGTAGGGGCCGGTCAGGGATTCTCACACGGGTATGTTATGTCTACTGCACGCTCACATGTAGGGGCCAGTCAGGGATTCTCACACGGGTATGTTATGTCTTCTGCACGCTCACATGTAGGGGCCAGTCAGGGATTCTCACACGGGTATATTATGTCTTCTGCACGCTCACATGTAGGGGCCAGTCAGGGATTCTCACACGGGTATGTTATGTCTTCTGCACGCTCACATGTAGGGGCCAGTCAGGGATTCTCACACGGGTATCTTATGTCTTCTGCACGCTCACATGTAGGGGCCAGTCAGGGATTCTCACACGGGTATGTTATGTCTTCTGCACGCTCACATGTAGGGGCCAGTCAAGGATTCTCACACGGGTATGTTATGTCTTCTGCACGCTCACGTGTAGGGGCCAGTCAGGGATTCTCACACGGGTATGTTATGTCTTCTGCACGCTCACATGTAGGGGCCAGTCAGGGATTCTCACACGCGTATGTTATGTCTTCTGCACGCTCACATGTAGGGGCCAGTCAGGGATTCTCACACGGGTATGTTATGTCTTCTTCACGCTCACATGTAGGGGCCAGTCAGGGATTCTCACACGGGTATGTTATGTCTTCTGCACGCTCACATGTAGGGGCCAGTCAGGGATTCTCACACGGATATGTTATGTCTTCTACAAAGCACATATGTAAAAGCCGAGAAAGGATTCTCATCCAAATATGCTGTCTTCTACACGCACAAATGTGTTTTCAGCTAGGAATTCCCTTAAGATTTCTACAAAACCACAAAATGAATGACAAAGCCAGGGATTCTCAGACTAGCCTGTTATGTGCAATGCAAGCAAAGAATGAAAATTTTGAAAACGTTGAAATAATAAAAAAAAAAAAACTCATCGAAATGTTCTCTCGGCTTTACTTAACCATTTTTTTTAATTGTCTCTGAAACGTTTATTATACTGTCTGTTGTGGGTCTGTTGTGGGTCTGTTGTGGGTCTGTTGTGGGTCTGTTGTGGATCTGTTGTGGGTCTGTTGTGGGTCTGTTGTGGGTCTGTTGTGGGTCTTGCGGTGATTGCATTGAAAACACTGGAAGAATCCAAGCGGAGAATCTAAAATAGAGAAACATAGTATTTACATTCTTTAAAAAAAAAATATATTTTTGAATTTGAAATAATCAACTAAAATTTAGTAAGAGCAGATACACTTTGATTTAATTAACTGTTATATAATTGTTAAAGCGTATTGAATTTTCATATCATTAACTAAAAGATTTACGTGATAAAATATTTTTATACAGCTAAACAAGTATTATTATAAATTGATACAAAAATTGATATCACATTTCCCTAAAAAAATATTCATGATATTTGAAGTGTATTACGCAGCTTAAATGACAATTCTTCTTCCTCCTTGTGTTTTTTAAAATCAATTCGTTATTTATTATCCCATTTAAAGAAACTAAATCACGTGATCTCAAATTAATTCTCAAACATTTTTTTTTTTAAAGTAAAATATCTCAAATATTTCTCACGCTTTTCCAGAAATTATGCAAGTAATTTATTTCCTGATTCCTGATGGGGAAAGTCACCTTGAAATAATGTAGGAAGGAAGTGCATTAACTCACGGAACAGCAGGTGCCTTGTACTTCAAGGATCGCTACTAACGGGAAGTTAGTTCACCCTCAGTCAGTGACATCAATGATAACCAGTCAAATCACTGGTGTTGACAACTCCTTCATAGTCAACAAAACAAGAAAAAAATTTTATGACGGCTATCATGTTAAAAAAAAAAAAAAAAAAAAACTCCCCCTCCATTCCGCTCTTCCTTACACCACCAAGCACGCATGCGCATTTCTTGCTCCTAGAATTGGATGAGTTGGGAGAAGACATGTTGGACTCAAAATCCTTTGCTGATTATTTTGTAAACTTCTCTCTGCTCACTTGTCCATCTTGTGAGAGACTAATTACCGACAACGTTCACTTTTCACAGAGACGCACTATAAAGAATATTTTGGTGTTGAATTGTTGGTTTATTGTTATTGTTACTGTTATTATTATTGTTATTGTTATTGTTACTGTTATTGTTACTGTTATTTATTTTCCCTTAATTTATATTGCATCAAGGAGGTATACAAAAACTATTTTCAAAATTTAAAACAAAATTTCAAGTAAGGCATCTCTGTTTAACCAACTTTTATTCCATTTCTTTGCCAAGCGTGATCGCTCAACTATATAAATTGATCACTCTTTATAGCATACATTGCTTAATTACACTGCGCAATCTAGTTTAGAGTTCTCTAATGCACTAGGCACAGTCTAGGTATAGAGTGCTCTAATGCACTAGGCACAGTCTAGGTATAGAGTGCTCTAATGCACTATGCACAGTCTAGGTATAGAGTTCTCTAATGCACTAGGCACAGTCTAGGTATAGAGTGCTCTAATGCACTATGCACAGTCTAGGTATAGAGTGCTCTAATGCACTATGCACAGTCTAGGTATAGAGTGCTCTAATGCACTAGGCGCAGTCTAGGTATAGAGTTCTCTAATGCACTGTGCGCAGTCTAGGTATAGAGTTCTCTTATGCACTATGAACAGTCTAGGTATAGAGTTCTCTAATGCACTGTGCGCAGATGTCCTTAGTCTCTACTCCCAATTCATCAGTGTTAAAGTGTCATCTTATTAAATTAGATTTGATTCCTAGTCGTTGAATACCATCACTTGTGATTGTCAAGACATGTCTGTAGACACATACACACATACACACGTACACATCACTTACACACATACATACACATACACGTACACACGCACAAACCCCAAGGCCCATACATATTCTCAGGGTACAGCTAAGCAAAGCTACCTTTTATGACCCCACTATAAGGTAATAATTAAATCACGCCGGGGACCACTTACTTGTTTTAACAGGTGTACTTTAGCGATATTATTTTCCCTTCTGACTTCGACACAAAGTTTGAGAACCACTATTCAAGGCTGACCAAATGTCTTTCTCTAGCATTAGTGTTACCCATCTGTTGTTTTCTTTTCTCTCTCTCTCCCCCCTCTCCCTCTCCCTCTCTCTCTTCCTCCCTCTCTCTCTCTCTCCCCCTCCCCCCCCCCGACAACTTAGCGTTCGGATCCATCTCCTCTATTTTTCTTTCTAGGTTCTGATTGCGAAGTGAAGGGCAAAAGGTCACGCCACAAGAATGGTCAGCGGTGGTCATCCTGGAACAATAGGCCCGAGTACTCATGTTTCCCTTGGGCAGCTTGGGAACAAAGAACCTACTACTCAGACCGTATGGTCACTACTGGTCATCTAGGAATAGGTCAAAAGTTGAGAGTATCTATCCCGTTCAAACGTTTGAATATTTTTACATCAGCGTCTACGGAATCATCTTGGATATTACCAACTGCAAATAAACACTCCCACTTTAAACACAAAATGCCACCTGCTTTAAAACAAACAAAAAACCATAAGGTTAAACGCAAACATATCACCTCATTAAACAAAAAAATATGTGTCCTTAAACACAGACATACTTCTTCGTTAAACGCAAGCTTATTACCTCTTAAACACAAACATACCCCCTCCTTAAACGCAAGCTTATTACCTCTTAATCACAAACAAACCCCCTCGTTAAACGCAAGCTTATTACCTCTTAAACACAAACATACCCCCTCGTTAAACGCAAGCTTATTACCTCTTAAACACAAACATACCCCCCTCGTTAAACGCAAGCTTATTACCTCTTAAACACACTCAAATTACATGAACAAATCATTTCCTTTACAGCATAAAAAATCACGCTCTTAGAAACATATAATTTGTCTCAATAAACATTTAACCTTCAGAAACACAAACATATCACTTCCATAAACACAAACATATCATTTCCATAAACACAAACATATCACTTCCATAAACACAAACATATCACTTCCATAAACACAAACATATCACTTCAATAAACACAAACATATCACTTCCATAAACACAAACATATCAATTCAATAAACACAACCATATTACTTCAATAAACACAAACATATTACTTCCATGAACACAAACATATCACTTCCATAAACATATCACTTCCATAAACACAAACATATCACTTCCATAAACACAACCATATTACTTCAATAAACACAAACATATTACTTCCATGAATACAAACATATAACCTCAACAAATGACCAGGTTTTGTCTATTAGTCTATTCCCCAAACACCTTGACCTCTGCCCTTCACGCCCCGCACCATCTCTCCGTGATTGGCTAAGATCAAATAAAAGTACACGAGCGAGCAGAAAGACACGCCTCAAAGTAAGAAAGTGATAAATCCTGGGGCGCTCCTTCTTCACCCCCCCCCCGCTCCCCGTGACCAATGCCCGATTGTGCTAGTCATTTCTCCTGAGGCCTTAAGGTAATAAACAATGCTCTCCACTCGGACTATGTATGTCGCTACCAGAGTCATCAACATGTTTCCGTCTCTATGTACAATGAAATTTGTTGTTTTATTTTTAAATAAGCGTAGCGAAAAGAGCCTTTCCATAAGTAATATAAATTGTAGTCTGAAAGATTTGACTTTTAAAAAAGTATGACTTTGGAAGGTTTTTATTTTCCCTAGGCCTATGCTTATACCAAAAATTACGTCAGCTCATTAAAACTTTGACCTACTGACCTTCAGCAATTAATATGTCCTCCTTATCTCTTTCTCTCTGTACATATATATCACTCAGGCCTTGAAATTAGCCCCCCCCCCACCCCACCCCCCGGGGCTCAAATAAAACACGTGCTCGTCACGTGCATGTTCGCATGGCACAAACCACAAATCAAGGCGGTGGGGGCGGGGGCGGGAGAGAGAGCACCTTTGTGGTAGGCGCCCCGGCTTATCAGCTAGGTTTTAACACGTAGGTGAGAACGACAGTTTTATCTCTGCACATCTGCCCACACGTGAGCGGGGCAAACATGAACTTAACGAGCATTAAGCTCCGGAGCACCCACAGCTGACTGGAGGTAGATGTCAAGTTGATGTCTCGGTCTACTCACTCTTGTCTCTTTATGACCTCGGAGTCAATCTGACGCGCGTTTATTGAGGGGAGCGGAAGGCATTGCGAGGGACTCGTGACGCCATGCAGGTCAGGGGGTGATAGCTCTGAAGGACTTAAGTATTTTAATGATGTTGTTGTGGGAAGGGGTTGCGGGGGTTGGTGTGACGTCGTGCTGGTCAGGAGGTGATAACTCTGAAGGACTTAAGCATTATAATGATGTTGTTGTGGCGGGGGGGGGGGGGGGGGGTGACATCCAAATATGTTTAGTGTTGGTAATGACTGCATGTTGCTGTAGACATTTCCATTCGTTTGTTTGTTTCAATCATCTTACTTTATCTTATCGTTCTATCTTATCTTATCTTCTGATCTTATCCTATTATCTTATCTTCTTATCTGATCTTACTATCTTATCTTATTATCTTATCTTCTAATCTTATCTTATTATCTTATCTTCTAATCTTATATTATTATCTTATCTTCTAATCTTATAATAATAAATAATAATAAAATGATAATTTATATAGCGCTGTATCCCAGCAAGGAGCCAGGCTCACAGCGCTTTACATGGAAACAAAAATACATATATAAATAAAAAGAAACATTTATAGCATATTAACTACATAAATAACAATACGGTATACTCAATACATCAGCTACGCTAATCAATTACAGAAATGTGGTTTTATTATTTTTGAAAATAAATTTTAAAAAGATGTGTCTTAAGTGCAGTCTTAAATGACTTAGCAGTTGAAATGCTACGGATGTGTAATGGAAGAGAATTCCATTGTTTGGCTGCACAAAAGGAGAATGACCTTTCGCCAAATGTTTTAGTTCTTATCTTAGGAACACAGAGAATGCGTGTATCCGCAGAGGAGCGTAGCTGACGTTTTGGTGAGTAGACTGACAAAAGTTCAGTAAAATATGAAGGGCATGAGTCAGAAAAGAAGTTGTGACACAGAACGGCCAGTTTGTAATCAATTCGGGCTTGTATAGGTAGCCAATGAAGAGAGTAAAGTAGCGGAGTAACATGGTCATGTCTTTTTGCCCTTAGAACTAATCTTGCAGCTGAATTTTGAACTCTCTGTAGTTTTTCAATGCATTGTTTTGGCGCACCTGACAGAAGAGAATTGCAGTAATCCATACGAGCTAGAACAAGAGAACAGACTAGAGTTTTTGTTGCACTGTCTGTTAAATAATCTTATTATCTTATCTTATTATCTTATCTTATTATATTATCTTATTATCTTATCTTATTATCTTATCTTATTATCTTATCTTATTATCTTATCTTATTATCTTATCTTATTATCTTATTTTCTGACCTTATCCTCTTATAATGTAAATATATGAGGGTTGCTCCTTCGACAAGAAAGATTATTGCGCCCCTACGCTTATCCATGGTTTATATCCAGTCTTAGATTTTTACTGCCCTTTAGAATGTTGATAGTGTGTTGGTTTGTTTGAATGTTGATAGTGTGTTGGTTTTTTTTAATGTTGATAGTGTGTTGGTTCTCCTGATTTGATCGAACAACAGATCTCAGGCTCCAGTTCATGACGGGAGAAGGATTTGTATTCTTCTTGGGGAGTCATCAAGAAAATTGTTTTTATCTTTATTCCTATCTGTCTATCTGAAGGTTGAGTTATATCATATTTATGGTGTATTATATTATATTTATGATGTATCAAATCATATTTATGGTGTATTATATTATATTTATGTTGTGTTATATCATATTTATGTTGTTTTATATCATATTTATGTTGTGTTATACCATATTTATGTTGTGTTATATCATATTTATGTTGTATTATATCATATTTATGTTGTATCAAATCATATTTATGGTGTATTATATTATATTTATGTTGTGTTATATCATATTTATGTTGTGTTATATCATATTTATGTTGTGTTACACCATATTTATGTTGTGTTATATAATTTTTATGTTGTATTATATCATATTTATGTTGTATCAAATCATATTTATGGTGTATTATATTATATTTATGGTGTATTATATTATATTTATGTTGTGTTATATCATATTTATATTGCGTTATATCATATTTATGATGTATCAAATCATATTTATAGTGTATTATATTATATTTATGTTGTGTTATATCATATTTATGTTGTGTTATATCATATTTATTTTGTGTTATATCATATTTATGTTGTGTTATATCATATTTATGTTGTGTTATATCATATTTATGTTGTGTTATATCATATTTATGTTGTATTATATCATATTTATAGTGTATTATATATATATATATAATTGTGGTGTATTATATCATATTTATGTTGTGTTATATCATATTTATGCTGTGTAATATCATATTTATGGTGTATTATATCATATTTATGTTGTATTATATCATATTCATGTTGTATTATATCATATTTATAGTGTATTATATATATATTTGTGGTGTATTATATCATATTTATGTTGTTTTATATCATATTTATGGTGTAATATATCATATTTATGTTGTATTATATCATATTCATATTCATGTTGTATTATATCATATTAATGTTGTGTTATATCATATTTATGGTGTATTATATCATATGTATGGTGTATTATATCATATTTATGGTGTATTATATCATATTTATGTTGTGTTATATCTTATTTATGTTGTGTTATATCACATTTATGTTGTATTATATCATATTTATGTTGTATTATATCACATTTATGTTGTATTATATCACATTTATGTTTTATTATATCATATTTATGTTGTATTATATCACATTTATGTTTTATTATATCATATTTATGTTGTATTATATCACATTTATGTTGTATTATATCATATTTATATTGTATTTTCTTGTTGGAATCAATCGTGTTATGTATAATTACTATTTTTTCCCTTTGTTCTGTCTGGTGTTTCTATGTTTAAAGATGTATATGCCATGAAAATATGGACAAGCGTAGGACGCAATAATCTTCTGTACACAAGACACGTCTGTATTACATAAGATGAGTTATCATCTTGTAAATAGATAAGTCTTAAAATGTGAAACTTTTAATTTCCTTTCTTTTTTTATAAACACATTGAAGCTAAGTGAACCGCTAATCTGGTTCGTGGCGTTTTGTCATGTGTTGTGTTGTGTTGTGTTTTTGGCGTCTGTGGTTTGTGTAATGACTTTTTCGTGCGGGAAGTAAGTTGCTGGATATCTCGATGCAAATAATTACCAGTATTATATAATAACCTTTTTTATACAGAATCAATGATAATAAAAGAAATCGTCCGCAATCTATGGTTGTATCAAGTGACCAATCAAGAGCGTTGTTGTGTCCAATCAAAAAATCTTGGCCTGGGAAGTAAAATAATTTTTTTATCTCATTAATAGCTGCGGAAAAAAAACTTTCAAAAGATATTTAATTATTTTCTTTTCCATTTAATTCTGTAGCGCAGTTTTTAAGAAGTCACCTTTCCTAATGTCAACCACCCCGCCCCCACTTCCCTTTTGCACTTTTCACCTATGAAATGCCCCCCCCCCCNCCCCCCCCCGCCCACTCAAATCCAACTACCATCTCCCCCTGATCTCCTCAGAAAGTACTTGAACCCATTCCTCCCTCTGCTGTAATCCAACTCTATTTTCTTCCTCTTTGTCCTCGACTTCCTCTATCCTCTATGCAATCACATTTTTCCCCCTCTAAAATATCTTTTAAAAAGAAGTTTTTCTTTCTTTTTTTTTTAAAATGGCACCTAGATAAAGAGATCTCCAAAACCTTTTGGTCAGTTTTGCTAGTATCCAATGACGTCTGGTGATTGGTTGGCGGTTGAACTCTGGCGCGCGCGGTCACCGCAGCCACGTGCAAGTTTCTGGCAGCGCGACATATGCGCGCGCTGGCCCCATGGTTTACGCAGTCTGAGATTACCACCTCACCCCCCTCCCTCCCCTCCTCCAACAATGGATGACCCCCTGAACGACAAAATGCACCTGAGTTGAATGCAATGGTCATTTGGATGACCAGGCAAAGGGGCGAACACTTGAGAAGGAGGAAAAAAAATGTAATTATTCAACCTCTGCTACCGCCCTCTCCCCTCCCCCCCACCATCACCCATCTGACAGCCTTTCTTTGACCGCTACGTGCCGGGGGGGGGGGGTGTAAGAAACTCATACAACCTGGATGTACTTAATACATGAAGTTAAGGAATTTATTTAATTAACACGGTGATTTTGTGCAATAGTTGGGAGTGATCATGTGAAACAGTGAGTGGAAATAAGAATTTGAAGCAATGATTTAAAACGATGATTTGAAAGAGCGATTTGAAAACATGGTTTGAAACAATAATTTGAAACAATGATTTGAAAGAGCGTTTTGAAAACATGGTTTGAAACAATAATTTGAAACAATGATTTGAAACAATGATTGGAAACAATGATTGGAAACAATAATTTGAAACAATGATTGGAAACAATGACTTGAAACAATGATTTGTAAGCAATTTCAATTATATCTATTTATTTGATAACTACCCGAAATAAACAGTGGCGTAGCTAGGACTTTGTATTGGTTTGGGGGCCCGTGGGGCTTAACCTCTTTGGGAGCCCCACATGCATGGTTGTAACGTAATATTTAATGTTTAAAAGCATTTCAGATACTAATTTGGGGCACTCCTCAATTGGGAGCCCGGGGGACTTTTAAATTTTGTTCCCCCGCTCCACCTCTCATAGCTACGCCACTTGAAATAAACATAACATTAATTAACATTAACAATAATTTAATAACCAGTCCTAACCTAGCACTTGCAACAATTAATTTAACACAATATATTTAAAAACAATAACTCTTATATTACTATTTTAAATACTGATTTATTTACAGATGAAAACAAGGATTGTAATCAAGACGTGTAAATGAAGCGCTTTAAAAAGGATCACACTTGACCAAGAAACTCGTGACCTCTCCACTACGCTACGAGGAATAGGCCTACACGAGATACAACATTCCGTAACGACTTAATTTTAGATCTTTTATTTCGTGGCTATCTATATTCCAAGAAAACCGTTTATGCCTTTTCCCCCATCCCCCCCCCTCTACGTTCACAGCAGCAGGAACGTCTTTCAAGGGCTGAGATGTATTCCAGATTTCTAACAAGTTGACGGGCTAATGTTTCGGTCATTATGCCAAATGGCCATTTCATATCTATGACAAGGCGCCCAGCTGCTCGGCAGAAAGCCCTGGCGCGTGGACCCCATCTATTACACCCTGGCCGCGAGGGGCTGCAATAATTGTGATTTCCCTACAGTTTTTATGTCCCCTTGTCCCCCATGTCACCCGGAGAGCCGGGAGTAATCTCCCATTTGATGACGATGATCTTTCTCTCCAGTCAAAAAAAAAAATCTAAAGTAAGAACGGGAGAAGAAAGAAATTGTTTCTTCTCACCACCACCCACCCACCCCCCCCCACAATCCTTACCCCGGTCCAAAATTCATTGATGCACACATCCACTGACCTCGTCCTTCCTTCACCCCATCCCTGCTTTCCTCTGACCCACTCAGTCGTCACCTCCGTTACCCGTCCACCTTNCAAAACTTAAAACAGTCCAAATTTATATTTCCTATTCTTCCCTCATTTTTTCCCTCTTCCGAACAGGTTGTAATAGTCTCGTGCCGCGCGCGAGATCTGTCCACCCGACCCACACCCGCTTTTCTTTAGATGATTTGACCCATCCTACACCCTGACCCACCCCTCCACTCTTTGTTTACCCCATCCCCTTTTTTCCCCCATCGACTTACTAATCCCAAAGCCCACCCCTCCACCCTTGCCTCTCGCGACCTTGTTTCTTGGTGTCCGTGCACCGTCCGGCTCTGCTTAGGGCCCCACATCATCGGCCGCTTGCGCCAGTGGTGACCGTGGCGGGGGTGACCCAACAAAGGCTGGCACTGACCGCTGCAAGGACAGGGTCAGGTCTAGCTGCCCCAATCCACACCAGCACTTCCTGTGAGCGCTCCCTAACAGTTAATAGCCTTCGCTTTCTTTTTTTTTTCACCCTCGATTCTCCCTCGGCTTATTGGACTAAACGTGTACTTAGATTAAAGTGCGCGGTATTTTTGGGCTCCAGATTCCCTCGAGAACAATTGAACTGGGTTCATGTCCGCATGGTGGTCAGAGAATGACGTAAAGCAGGTCTTCAGAGAATGACGTAAAGCAGGTCTTCAGAGAATGACGTAAAGCAGGTCTTCAGAGAATGACGTAAAGCAAGTCTTCAGAGAATGAAGTAAAGCAGGTCTTCAGAGAATGACGTAAAGCAGGTCTTCAGAGAATGACGTAAAGCAGGTCTTCAGAGAATGACGTAAAGCAGGTCTTCAGAGAATGACGTAAAGCAGGTCTTCAGAGAATGACGTAAAGCAGGTCTTCAGAGAATGACGTAAAGCAGGTCTTCGCTGGAGTGTTTTAAATGTAACGCTTCCTGACACCCGGTACGATTATTTGCAGCCAGTTAGGCATGTCTTTAGGCCAGTTAGGCATGTCTTTAGGCCAGCTAGGCATGTCTTTAGGCCAGCTAGGCATGTCTTTAGGCCAGTTAAGTGTGTAGGTATGCCATTTAGAGTTGTGTATATGCTAGCAAGTCTCGTATGTGTATGTACATCAGGGGTGGCCAGACCTGTAGTTATGGGGAGACAATAAAAAAATGATATAGCTGAGAGCTGCCATATAAATGTGTACCATATAATATACATGTTAGGACCCCTTTCGTAATGAACACTTTTCTTTTTTCTAACTTTTCTTTTTTAAATTGCAAAAAAACGTTTCTTGTTTTTTTTTTGTTTTTTTTTTTAAGGATTTAAACATTTCAATTGTTTTAAACATAACCGTATGTTAAAGAAATATGTGCGTTTAAGGTAAACTATTAAAAAAACTATGCAAAATGTAAGAATAGAAACACACCGAAGATATAGATAGACTCAGAAGTTATATTGAGCATTATTTTTTTATGATTCTGCTAAGAATGCTTTGAAATGCCAATTTAAAACTGGTTAGTGGGCGGTAGTTGTGGTGGGTGAGAAGACATTCTGCAAGATGATGGTTGGTATTTACTGCTCGGTGATTTGATTTCATCAACTTGTTTGTGTGGAGTACACATGGAAATTCTGAACATTTCTGGCAAATTTTAAATTATTTACCGAATTTTTAAAATTTTATTTTTCAGTTTTTCATTTTTAAAAAAAATAAATAACACATTTTTAAAAAATAAATAAAAAGTTTTCAAGTTTGTTAAAAATCCAGAATTCTTCATAAAGAGGTCCACGCATTTTATTATATGTAGATGTACATCAGATTGTAAGAATAAAGAATTCAGCAGAAATTAATTTTTATAAACAAAACAATAGATAATATTTGCGACCCAGCGGAAAAAAAATATCTGTAGCATTGCCAAAAGTACAGAAAATTGTATTCTTAACACGTGTTTTCGCTTCGGATTCGAAAGCTGCAATGACTTGAGTAGTTTAAACAGCGGTCAGACATGGTTTTAAAGAAAGGACGAACAGATTAGCGGCGTAGTTTGTCTCAAACAAGACTCCCCGAGATGTAGATTTAAAAAATTAACGACCAAAATTGTTTCTGACGTCACCAAGTAGAACTACCCACCATATCCTTATTTTAAAAATAAATCTTTTATTATGTTTATTTAGTTTTTTAAAATTATTATTTTTATTAAAATGCATAGAGTAAACTCTTAGATTAATTCAAATTAAAAAGAAAGCTTTTTGAATCTGTGTTAATGTATGTTACAAGGGAGATGTTTGTATTTTTCTTCAAAATTTTTATGATGATGAGCTATAAATTTTTGCACAAATTGAACATCGGGTGATGGGTGAAAAATCATTCCGGTATTTCACATACACAGAATGGCCAGAGCTGTTACTTCTTTTTTTTTTTATTAAAAAAAACAAACAAACTCTGACCCAACAAAGTTCAACTCCAAACTATTGCTACACACTTTGAATTAATTAAAACGAAGTATCGCGCCAGTGGTACCTGAGGTACAAATTATGCTTATTATATTTTCCAGCTGCACCTTTCTTCAGACGACTCTATTTCGAAATACAAAAGTGACCAATTGAAAATTCGGACAGGATTTTTAAAAAAATATAACTTCTTCTCGAAAGAGTATCTAGTTGGTATGCAATTTTTAAAAATAAATAAAATTCAAAATAAAAAAATATTTTTTTTTATACAAAGAATAGTTTCAACAGTCAACAGGGCTGATTTTGTACAAAGAATAGTTTCAACAGTCAACAAGGCTGATTTTGTCAAACAGGAAATAGTCCTCTTGGCTAAGGTATATAAATCCTATTTACTAATAATATTCCGATTCCTTTGATCTTCAAGTTTTCTTCTTTTGACAAATGGAGTGCACCCGGTCTGACCACCTTGAAATCTGTCGATGTAAAATTCCAAAAGATCTTATTACGATGTCCCAACTGTCCGCGAGTTTGAGCCTCCCAGCTGCTGACGGCCCTCAGCGCGGCCTCGCGGCACAAAAGCATCTTTGTGTAAGCATTAGGGTTACCAAAGTAACGCGGGCAACTGGTCAAGAAAGGACTCTATTTACCGCCTGCTTCTTCCTCGGACACTGCACAATGGTCACCCGAGACCGGGCGTAATGAATGGCCACTGGTCAGCGGTCAGTTCCTAGCTGCACGATTAGGTTTGAAATTAAACACCGTGTTGCAGGAGCGTGGAACGCCAGCGCGTTGCATAAAGAGATGGTCAGATGAAAGGAGCGAGTATGTCTTTAAAGTTTTTATTCCATTCCAGGGGCGAAGTATCTTATCATATTGACGAAATAGCTTGAAGTCAAATACAAACTTTCCAGTGTTTTATATACAACCTTTTCTGGAGTCTATAAGCTATTTTTCCAGGCATCTATTTTCGTATTTCCAGTAATCTATATAACCGTGTCCAGTTATCTTTATACAATCTTTCCAGTAATTTAAATCAAACCTTTCCGGTATCTGTGCATCAAATTTCCAATACACTTTTCATTTAATGACTCCACACAGGAACCTCCATCCAACCCATAGTTTTAAATCAATAAATTTATTTACTTTAGATATTTTGTCCCTCCATGCATAAATCCATTCTCTAGTTTACTCGGCTTAATTTAAACCCTCAGCGCTGCCTTTACTACACCTCTCTTTGTTCAGGATGGCAACTCTAACAATAGAATATATTGCAGATCTGCGTTACTTTTGTTAGTGAGGCAGATAGAGCCCTGAGAAAGCGTGGGCGGTATGCAAAAATATCAACAAGTCTGGAAAACCCCAGGTCGCCCTAATTCTGAATCTATAGGATAGACTTCATAGCGATCAACTGCAGGTTTCCTGTCTTTTATCGTTGACTTTGGTTTTCTTACAGTCCAACACTTTCACACAAAAATTCGGGGGTTTTCCCGGAACCCTACCCCATGTCCAGAGGTCCACTCTCCTGTGTGCCCAAACCGGCCTGTCCACCTCGGGACGGACGCCGTTTCAAGGTCAAATCTACCCTGAACTAAACTCTCTTTCTTCTGGTGCAGTCATCATCGGATGACGGCCGAGCAATGAATAGGGACGGTAAGGGCAAACTCAGCAGACGAAATAGAGAAGTCAGAGAGAGCAGAAGACCAGGTTTGGAAAACTGGACATATGGCTGGACAAAAGGCTTTGGTCCTTACCACCCCAACCCCCTCCAACACCCTCTATTTGCTGAGATCACTGCTGACATGAGGAGTTGAATATGTCGCCAACAATCTAGCGAATTTAAGAATTTATGTTGGATATAATCTTTTCATTTTTTAAATGATTGTAATAAAAGACATGAAAGTTTTTTTTAGCAGCTTTTCAACATCGTCTTCAAACTTTGTTGAAAATTCTGTCTAGAATCTAGAGCATTAATGGTGTGTATATTGATTCTTGTTTTAAGCCTTGACTAAGGTTGAGATGTCTGTTGATGTAAGATTTAAATACGCCTAGACTAAGGTTGAAATCTGTGTTGATTGCCTATGACCTAAGGGCCGCCGCCCATGATGAAGATGATTGTTGACCTTGGTCAATCTCAGAGCAAGTCATTTAAAATTTGTGTTCGCATTTTGAGGAATTCGTCCGGTCACCTAGTCGCTGTACAACCCAGGAAAGATGACCCAACCCCGGGGGGGGGGGCACTGACCACTGCAGATGTACCTGGGTACAATCAGGGGGACGGATTAGTTTTTCTATTGTGACCGGCCGGACAATGGGAGACAGGAAGTTGGGAGTGCCGTGTAACAATGGTGGTAGGGGCGGGATGCAGCGTAAGCAGTTACACCCCGGGGGTCTCTTGAGAGGCGTGGAGTGGTGAGGGGAGGGTTGTAAGGTAGGGAGTCAACAAATGGATTCTATTGCGTGGGTCGGTGGGACGGATGGGTAGGGCAGCAGGTGTAACTGGTGGAGGTAAGGAAGATAGAAGAAATCCCATTTATTATTGGTGGGTTGGGGATTGGGGGAGAGGGGTAGTGCATTATATTTTGATGTTGTTTCTTTTTTACAGTTCATATATTTATAAAAATATTCCATTTTAATTTCCCTAGACAATATGTATCCAGTCGAATGGGTTATGACATTTTTTACAATGTAACAAAAGGTTAAGACTAAAATGCAACATAACATGAAAAAAGAATTATATTGCACATTTTTATTAGAATTAAATATTTATTTTAAAAATAAAAAAAAAACAACACAAAAACTTCATCTTCCCGTCTGGAATTCGGGCGTGCAAATGGTGTTTGCCTGTACAAGCGAGAAAAACCAACAGCCTATCAGAATTCAAAACACTGAAAAAAAAAATCATGTTAAGCCTGGTCCCTTTTGGAACTCAGGACGTGTTAGCGCATTTTCGTATTATGTATCAGTACTTATGTTAGATATCAGCATTATGTAGTTATCAGTAATTGTGTTTAGATTTGAGACATATTTTTATGAATTTTCTTGTGTAATGAATATACCTGAAATTTTTTTTATTTAAAAGTCATTTCTTTACATTTTAAAATTTTTTATTTTCTCTTTAATCTAACTACAAGTCACCACAAATGATGACGTAAAACTCTCTAAACTTTTACACATATTCTAATGACGTCAACAAAAAAAAACCTAATTCTTTTGCACCCTTGCGCACCAATAACTTTAACTCTTCAATGCTTGAAAAACGATGTATTCGACTTCCGGCAATGGCGGCCGTTCCCTGCGCCAGTGTTACCTCTCGATTCGCAATGTTTTTTGGTAGTTTTAACGGGGTTTTTTAACGGATCGAGTAACTGAGTGTTGATGCACAAATGGCAGGTCAGGACATACAAAAAACATATATACCTCATGGGTCTAGGACTTATGGATGCTGAGATCTAGGGTGATGACAGACGGACGGACAAAACGGGTGCAATAGCGCATTCGACTTCTCGAAAATGCGCTAAAAATTCAAGAACACTAGACTAGACATCAACCATGGATAAGCGTAGGCCACAATAATCTTATATTAAGGAGGAGCGTTTACAGCGTCAAAGATAAGATAAAGAAAACTTTGTCACGGTTTAGTTTGTGTGTAACCGTTCTTCTTAGTCCAGCGGTATGCCAGGTCGGGCAAGGAAACGTTTTAGCGCCGAAATGTTTTTAACAATTAATATCAAAGGAAGTCACCATCTTTAAGTGGACACTAGAGCGGACGCACGACCAGGTGGCTTGTGGTGACCCAGATATCCTGAATATTTATTGACCGGTCCCACGTCAAAGTTGTAAAACACAATAGTTGACGTGTTCAATGGTGGTTCAACACACACACGCACACACACGCACACACACGCACACACACACCACTCCTGGCCTTACACCCACACGTCCAATACCACCACCATCATCACCACTACAGCACATCACCATCATTACTACCAGAAACACCACCACCACCATCATCACTACCAGAAACACCAGCACCACCACCATCATCACTACCAGAAACACCACCACTATCATCACTACCAGAAACACCACCACCACCCCTATCACCACCACACTTTTTACAACAGACTTATTTAAGACTGTGTTACAGAGAAAACTATGTTCCAGACTTACAATTTTTTTTTCTGAGGCCTAACGAATCGGGACCTGCGGCTAGAAACAGTCAACTGTACACATACGTCACGCTGTGAATCTTTGACATCATCATTCAGTGCGTCTTTGATGTCAAGCTTTTAATTTGTGACGCTCGCGTCTGAATTTAAATTAGCTTTGATTCATAAAAAACATCATGTGATTATGTCACGGTACTGTGTGAATATAAGACGTTATTGTGTGAATATAAGACGGTACTGTGTGAATATAAGACGTTATTGTGTGAATATAAGACGGTACTGTGTGAATATAAGACGGTACTGTGTGAATATAAGACGGTACTGTGTGAATATAAGACGGTACTGTGTGAATATGAGACGGTACTGTGTGAATATGTCACGTAACTTTGTGAATATTTGACGTCAATGAGTGATTACGTGACGTCACTGAATAAATATGTGACGTCACTGAATCCATGACTTCCACCATTGATACTGTGATACCAAATGAGAGCAACTGTGACCATTATGTCGAGTCCATAAACGTTGTCAGTGAAACTGTCTAGGTCTCTACTTTCTGAAACTGTCTAGGTCTCTACTTTCTGAAACTGTCTGGGTCTCTACTCTCTGAAACTGTCTAGGTCCCTACTTTCTGAAACTGTCTAGGTCTCTACTCTCTGAAACTGTCTAGGTCCCTACTTTCTGAAACTGTCTAGGTCCCTACTTTCTGAAACTGTCTAGGTCCCTACTTTCTGAAACTGTCTTGGTCCCTCCTTTCAGAAACTGTCTAGGTCCCTCCTTTCAGAAACTGTCTAGGTCCCTCCTTTCAGAAACTGTCTTTCTATTCTAATTCAACTATTCCACCAGCCCTGCAAAGTCAGCTCAGGAAGTTAAACTTGCATGCAGCTGCCCTCATTTGAAAACCGCATACGATCACAGCCCTGAACGTTCAAACTCGGGCACCGCAAAGGGGTGGGGGGGGGGGAATTAAGGGAAAATT
>MUZC01000340.1:28675-49206 GCA_002072015.1 Radix auricularia | reverse complement strand
CCCCCCCCCCCCCACAATTCCCTTACAGCTTACCATCCCAACCCTGCTATCATTCGGTACACAAACGTATATGTGTAGCTTTGATGTGCGATAAGAAATTGAGATGGACGGTGGTCATCCAGTAGGGTGTTGGTCAGTTCAACGAGGCTTTCTGGACATTCGAGGAATTTAATAGCGGTCTGACCAGGTCTTAAGCCGGGCGTTGGCCGAACGGTCGCCACATCTTTTGTCGAGAGAAGTTAAGGGGCCAGGCCATGACGTAACGGTCAAGCAACGGTATTCAACGCATCATGCCGGACATACAGAGTAAATGTAGATTTGTTGACTCGGGATAAGGAGACGGCCTGACATCTGATTGGTGAACAAACAAACGGTCAAGCTTGGATCATGGGGGCAGGGGGTGGATCATGGGAAGTGGATCATGAAAGTGGATTACTGGAGTGGAGTTTGAGTGGCTAGATCAGCTTCAGTGTTCGGGAGCCGTTTACCTAGACTCAGTGTTGTAAATAGTGATAGTGTTGAAGGAAGATCCCTGTCTTTATATCTCAGTGTTGTAAATAGTGATAGTGTTGAAGGAAGATCCCTGTCTTTATATCTCAGTGTTGTAAATAGTGATAGTGTTGAAGAAAGATCCCTGTCTTTATATCGAATATATTAAACTGCGTCTCGCACTGCTAACCAGGGGTTCTCACATACTTCAACTTACGCAGTCCCCGTTTTAGCACTGTTAAGATTTGCTAAGTATAGGTAACATGTTTTTTTGGTTTTTTTTAATTTAAAAAGTTTTCTTTAAAAATAAAGTATTATGGCACACCGATGTTTTATTCCGCACAGAAAAGGGCACCAACCGTAACTAGTTTAGGTTTATTAAATCATTTAATAAATAATTCAATCCAAAATAGCCAGTGTAAAATTAACCATGTTAATTTTTAGCCAGAATAAAACTGGAAAAAAGTTATAGCGCATCGTTCTTCGAACCACAAGGCATTTTAGTTTCGCTAATAAATTGGTGCTATTGTAAGCCATTGCCTTTATTTTAAAAAAAATTGGGAGGGTTTCCTCTACTATTCTCATTTGGTAGACCAAGTCACGCCTTGTGGAATAGAGGACAAGTAATCTGAGGGTGACGCATTTTCACAGAGAGTGACGCATTTTTATATGAGGGTGACGCATTTTCACAGAGAGTGACACATTTTTCAATGACGGTTAGGTATTTCCGACTGAGAGTGAGGCATTTTTCTTTCAAGATGACACAGTTTTCACTCCATCCAACCATCCATGTGGCGCTACAGCCCATGTAGGTCTTGGGGCTGCCTACACAGTTTTCACTCCATCCCTGTGGCGCTACAGCGTATGTAAGTCTTGGGCCTGCCTACACAGTTTTCACTCCATCCAACCATCCATGTGGCGCTACAGCCCATGTAGGTCTTGGTGCTGCCTACACAGTTTTCACTCCATCCAACCATCCATGTGGCGCTACAGCCCATGTAGGTCTTGGGTCTGCCTACACAGTTTTCACTCCATCCATCCATCCATCCCTCCATGTGGCACTACAGCCCACGTAGGTCTTGGGCCTGCCTACACAGTTTTTACTCCATCCATCCATCCCTGTGGCGCTACAGCCCATGTAGGTCTTGGGCCTGCCTACACAGTTTTCACTCCATCCATCCCTCCCTGTGGCGCTAAAGCCCATGTATGTCTTGGGCCTGCCTACACAGTTTTCACTCCATCCATCCCTCCCTGTGGCGCTATAGCCCATGTATGTCTTGGGCCTGCCTACACAGTTTTTACTCCATCCATCCCTCCCTGTGGCGCTACAGCCCATGTAGGTCTTGGGCCTGCCTACACAGTCTTCACTGCTGTCCTATTCTTCGATGAATGTGACGCATTCAAGACCAGCTTCTCCGAATAGTATGTCTCGAGAACTGAAAAATTCCCCGAACGAATTTGAAAGCCTGATGCCATTCAACATAACATTTCCCGGATGGTGTACAATTGATATCATTGACATTAAAATTCCCCGGATAGTGTACAATATGGATTTCATTGACATTAAAATTCCCCGGATAGTGTACAATATGGATTTCATTGACATTAAAATTCCCTAAATGATGTGAAATCCTAATGCCAGCAACGAAGAAATTCACTTATACAGCTTACAATATGAATATCATTGACACTAAAATTCCCTGGATGGCGTACTATGTGGATAATATCAAGATCCACATTCCTCCTCACTAAGATCGTTATCTTTTATTGATCATAGAATTCTTTCCTGGCTTCCATATGATGGTCTCTGTTGTTTGAAGATTTTCCGAATTCATTTTTTTTAAATATTTAAACCCCAAACCAGTTTTTGACAACTGAAATTTCAAGTGAACAATGGCATTAATTCACCATACAAAATTTCGGGTCATTGTTTGGCTGTTTCTGGGGCTGGGCATAAATTTCCCATAAATATTTGAAACCCGCGCGCAGTTCATTTATTTCGATATTGTGTAGGATTTTTTAAATAACGTTTTGTTCTTGCGTGTGTGTGTTTTGTTAATGTAATGTTCTTCTGTCCGGGGCCCGGGCAACTATTTGTGGGATAATGCAGGAAGTCTTTAGCTGATGTCGTGTAGAAGAAAACAAAAAGACCAGAGATTAGCGCAGATGGCTAATTGGAAACACATTCGACAGGAAACAATGGAAGGAAATATGGACTATAATTGGGAAATAAACATTTATCATAATGCGATGGCCATTGGCCGAGGACCGATGGCTCGACCCAATCAAATCGTCTTATGGCCAGTTGGACATTTTCTTGCCGCACTCTAATTATATTTCACTCTGTACGCGACTTTGGTCTTTTGTGTTTCATAAAAAAATAATGTTATGTGTAGACAATTTTTGACGTTGAAATATACATTGCGCATGTGAGTGTAGGATGCTGGTAAAATATTCATATATATCACTTTATTTTCATCTTGTAGTACAGACAGTGGCGTCACTAGGGGGTGGAGTGGGGGTGGGCCGCCCCGGTTGATACCAACTCTAGTGACGCCTCTGAGTACAGAACACTTATGGCATCTTGTTTAACAGAGCAGTTAAGGCATTTTGTGTGAAAGAGACGCTTATTACATCTGTTCAGTACAAAGCACTTTTTTATGTTGTCTCTACTGGATATATATTTGATGTCTCGCCTTTATAGGAAACTTTTGATGTCTGGTCTGTATTGGGTATTTTTGATGTCTCACCTATATAGGAAACTTTTGATGTCTGGTCTGTATTGGGTATTTTTGATGTCTCGCCTATATAGGAAATTTTTGATGTCTGGTCTGTATTGGGTATTTTTGATGTCTCGCCTATATAGGAAACTTTTGATGTCTGGTCTGTATTTGGGTATTTTTGATGTCTTGCCTATATAGGAAACCTTTGATGTCTGGTCTGTATTGGGTATTTTTGATGTCTCGCCTATATAGGAAACTTTTGATGTCTGGTCTGTATTGGGTATTTTTGATGTATCGCCTATATAGGAAATTTTAGATGTCTGGTCTGTATTGGGTATTTTTGATGTCTCGCCTATATAGGAAACCTTTGATGTCTGGTCTGTATTGGGTATTTTTGATGTCTATTTTTGATGTCTCGCCTATATAGGAAACCTTTGATGTCTGGTCTGTATTGGGTATTTTTGATGTCTCGCCTATAAAGGAAACGTTTTATGTCTGGTCTGTATTGGATATTTGTGATATCTTGCTTTCATCAAACTATTGAAATGCTTACTTTCTAATGTCTCTTACTCGCCAAAAGTGTGGTTTCACAATTCCCCCTCTATATCTGTTGTAAACAATTAAAGGTATGGCCACCGTTGCTGTTTGAAGACAAGACAATCGGTTGCCATTGTTGTTATTGTTAACAACTATAACGTTGTCACGAAGTGTTTCATCAGTTGCTACAACTTCGTAATTTAAAGCTAAAAATACCATCATTAAATGTTAACATTTGAATGTTGGACTATAGCCAAGAGACCCGGTCCGGTCTATTACCTTCAGACGGCGTTTTGGTGAAAAACATGTAGTTTCTTTTAGGTGACATTAATTAAGGACTTTAAACTATAAATAAATAAAAACTAGTGGTAACATCAAATTTACATATAACAATAATGAAATCCCCGATAATAATGTAATTTTTTATAATTTTTCCATTAACTGCCTTTCCTCATTGCTTTATGCCGTTTCCCTCATCTTTTTTCTTTTACTATATAATAAATATCACATTAAAAAGTTTTTGCAAAAAGTATTTTGTTCTTTGATAGGACTCAATTATGATGCTCTGATGCGATCCTTTGTTTTTCCAATAAAAAGGGATCCATTTAGTTCTGGGTTCATCGCCCGCACCCCGTAAAATATCGAATCTTTGCAAATTTCAATTTCTCACATGGAATTCCAGAGAAATCTTTGAAATATTTCATAAATTTCAAAGAAAACTAATAAAAAGCTTCCTTTAAAAACGCACAACGCAAGAACACCGTCACAATTAACACGGTTACTGACGTCACCATTTAGACATTTACTGACGTCACCATTGACACAGTTACTGACGTCACCATTAAGACAGTTATAGACGAACATGGAACGGTCTTGAATTATCTGGAAACTTTTTAGAAGTGCATGCATTCAAACAATAATCATTTAATAATCATTTATTATAATTTTTTTTTTTTAAATTCAAAGGAAGATAGACTATAGAAATGTATGTGACTAAGCAAGATTTCCAATCGGTAATTACTTCCGTGTTCAGCTTATATAGAGATCTATGTTATATAAAATTAAGCAATAACTTTCAAGTTTTAAACATTAATATTAAAGTCCCCCAGAAAAATGAAGAGACTTATTGAGCAATGTAAATATTACCATGACGCCTTAGACCTTTAAATTGTATCTTTGAAATGAAAAAAAGGAACTTTCTCGAAACATACCGTACAATGCCGTACATAATCTTTCTCCTGTCCCCTACGACCCCCAACACAATCCTTGACCCCCAACACAATCCTTGACCCCAACATGATTCTTGACACCTAACACTATCCTTGACCCCCAAAACAATCCTTGACCCCAACACAATCCGTGACCACAACACAATCCTTGACCCCCAACACAATCCTTGACCCCCAACACAGTTCTTGACACCCAACACAATCCTTGACCCCCAGCACAATCCTTGACACCCAACACAATCCTTGACCCCTAACACAGTCCTTGTACCCCAAAACTATCCTTGACCCACAACACAATCCTTGACCCCAAGGAACTTTTAAAATAATAATTATGATAATAATAACTTATCAATTGTAAAATAAACGAAATTTGTTTAAGAGATGCCTCTGTGTCGGGCATAGACTTGTAAGTGCCGTTTACTTATGACTTACATAGGNGCCCCCCCCCCCCCCAAAAAAATAAAAAAAAAATAATAATAATTATAATAATTTATCTTAGATGGTGAGACTTAAAAGTTTATTCTATAAAAACCATTTGAAAAGTACAAGAGCGATAGAGAGAGGACGGGGCAGGGAGAGAGGGAGGGAGAGAGAGATGGAGAGAGGGGGATGTTTTAAATTTGAAATTTTATAATTGCGCAATTTGAAGACTACTTTCGAACGCCAGTAAATTTAAACATGAATCCATAAGCACATATCTAACAAACTTAGCCAATGTCCAACACATGTGCAAGTCAGCATTGTTGACAAAGACTACAGTTATGTTATATTCATAGATTATATGAAAGCAATAAATTAGGGCCCCGGCACCGAATGGACTGAATATGCTCATGTTCAAATACTTTGAAATCTAGACTCAAACAATGAAAAGATATATTATATTGTGGAACAGTCTGCTAAAATTCGTGAAAAAATGTGAAAACAGACAAGTTTAAGAAATTATTGAACTTTTTTTTTTATAAGAGTATTTTTAAACGTCAAAGCATAAGGAGCATGACAGTCTAGCATTGATAGTATTCGCGTTGTAGAAGAAAGCAATCAATGATATGTTCAAATACAGTCATGTTTGGCTCATTTGACTGGTTATCCCAAACATCACACAAACACACAACTCTTCCAGGCGGCAAAAGTGTGGGGTGGGTGTGGGTAGTTTATTATTGTTGTGTTTGTTGATACCCGAGCTGCGAGGCTGGGTAGCTAGTCTCTTGTCTTTGTGTGGCTACCAGGTTCCCCCGTTGGGCTAGAGAGTTCCCCGAACTGGTCTAGGACCATGTCTGTTATCTGGGTCAACAGGATGAGCTCTCTAATTGTCTGGCGTTGACTCAGTTTGACCTGATTAATTCACTTCTCCCCCCCCCTTTTTTTTCCTCCGTTATTTGTGTCTACATCGCGTATTTCTCAAGCCAGTTGATTTTTTTCAGCAAAGTTTTGATTTCATTGGTTTAATTTATGCATCTCTTATGTCCGTCCCAAGATTACCTTCTAACAGTTCTACAACCTCAAAAGTATTGTTGGGAAACACTGAAGGTATGTTATCTATACGATTTGGTCAGAATCTTTATGGATAAAAATCTATTGAAGCTATTGTTAACAGAGACATCACCAGAACGTTTGAGCTGGTTGGCTGCTTGTAAATCCCAACCCTCACCAAAGCCCTATTCTTTAAAGCTACAAAGAAGACTCTATATTGGTTTGTTAAAATCTGATCCTACTTTTCAGTAAACTAGGAACAGGTTTTTATTAAATAGCAAATCGCTACAAAATCTCGTTTGATTTTTAAATGAATACTTTTATAGTTGCAATGATGTCATCGAATGATAAGGCTCTTTGACGTACTATTACATGGTTACGTCATACTATGTGACGGTTGGAGTCCTACAGTCTGGCTGTTAGATGTCCTACCCTTAGGCTTTTTACGTCCTACTATCCGGTTGTTTGACGTCCAATTTAGCTGTTGAAGTCCTACCGTCTGGCTGTTTGACGTCCTACCCTCTGGCTGTCAGATGTCCTAACTTCTGGCTGTTGAAGTCCTACGGTCTGGCTGTTTGACGCCTTACCACCAATCGGGACGCCCGTCCTGGTCATGTTTGTCCATCTAAGCAACAACTGCCCCCCTTCATTATCCTCCCATCCCTCGATTCCTCACCCCCCGTACTGTCCGACCTGATTCTTTATGAGTTCAATGACATCCCCGCCCCACCCCCTGACCTCCACACCACTATTGTGAGTTTTGACCTAACAACAAGAGAATCATCAAGATATTTCACCCCCTCAGAAAGTTTGCCCACAGTTGACTAAAAGGCCACGATCAGAGCTGGGGTCCGGGCCTGACAGCATGAGGACCACAATGGGATTAGGCGGTCATTTTCAAAAGTACTTATTTTTTTGTCTCGTCCCCCCTGGCGGACGTATAGGGTGACCTCCTTGTGGATAACAAATGACGGCCCATCCCGACCCGCCGACCCAGGGTACTATCTCAGAACCCCCCCTCCAACCATACACACACACACACTTCTCTGTAAGTGGTCACCCAGGGGAACATCTGGCCCCATTGTGTGTCCATCCTATTGGTCAAAGCCATTCAACGTTACGGCTTGACACTGAACGCGTCACTTCCCACTACTGTGTCTGTCCTCTCTGAAGACTCGTGGTTTGGTAGGTCAACGCCACTGTGTGCCTCAGCTCCCTGCTACTACCCAACGGCAGCCGTTGAGGCGACGCCTTGTAGGACGATGAGGACGTTGGGGCCAGGACAGTGCTATAAGCTCTGTCATCCGATGACATGTCAGGAGATATGTCACCACCCTCCCTAACTAAAGATTAAAATAGTGCAAATAAATAGAAATGTCATTTGCTTTCAATATTGTCATGTGCATAAACATTTTTCAATCCTTTATATTAACTTGTGGTGTCTGAGCCGACCGACCGTGCGACCGTGCCGAAAAAACTTTGGATCGATTTTCAACCCCCTTTCTTGTAAGCTAACGAGCTGAAATTTTGCAGGCAGACTCATGCTGATGATAAAAATGATGTATCAAAATTTCAAAGCCATCGAATGGACAGTAATTGAATTATTGAATTTTTAAATTATTTAATTATTTAACATTTATCTCTTTATATCATGTTAATTTTTTTGAAATAGTGTGTTGTTCAACAACATTTCATGTCGCGCAATAAGGTGCGCATTACATTAACATTAATTTTTTAAAAATATATTCACGATCGGTGCTCATTATATTAAACACGTTTTACGAGAATTAACTAGAATTTTTGTATTTTTTGATTGTTTTGCCCTTCATGTTATAATGAACATCCTTATAGTTATGTCTCGTAAATAAAGGATTTATAGTGAAAATCTTGTTTTTTGCGGGTTTTTAAAAAAATATTATTTAACGTTTACCTAAAGGCCTTGGCATAATATGACAGAAATATTTTAAAAGAAATATTATGTCAATATTTATCTTTTTTTTAAGGACAAATTTCATAACAATTTAATAAAAGATACGATTCATTACGTAAATGTATGTTTATTGAGTAGGACGTATCTTATTAGGTACTTGTTAATTTTTCGTCCCATTAAGACAGCTTCTTGAGTTAAAAAGGAAAAACTGTTTCGTAGTTTTACTATTATGTCAATAAGTTTGAGATTGTATTCGACTGTATTTATGCTTCAAAGCATTTTGCCGCTAAAATCTAATCTAAAAATAGAACATTACTCATTGTGCTATGACGCTTTCCGGTTTTAGAAATGACAAACCCTAAATTTGTAAGCGATGAAAATCATTACAATAATTTTTACAAGAATAATAATAAACTTATTAACAGATAACGCATATTTTAGCTCAAAAAGTAATTATTTACATCAAACATATCGAGATGAAATTATGAGGTATCACAAAATTCGCTCCAATAGCATCACACACATAGTGCCCAAATATCTGATGTCTCAAAAAATTTCCATTACCTGGCTACCCCACACAAGTAATGCCTCTACCTGGCTACACCACACAAGTAATGTCTCTACCTGGCTACACCACACAAGTAATGTCTCTACCTGGCTACCCCACACAAGTAATGTCTCTACCTGGCTACACCACACAAGTAATGTCTCTACCTGGCTACACCACACAAGTAATGTCTCTACCTGGCTACACCACAAAAGTAATGTCTCTACCTGGCTACACCACACAAGTAATGTCTCTACCTGGCTACACCACACAAGTAATGTCTCTACCTGGCTACACCACACAAGTAATGTCTCTACCTAGCAACACCGCACAAATAATGCCCATTGCCTGGCTACACCTCACAAGTAATGTCTCTACCTGGCTACACCACACAAGTAATGCCCATTACCTGGCTACACCACACAAGTAATGCCCATTACCTGACTACACCACACAAGTAAGGCCCATTGCCTGGCTACACCACACAGATAATGCTCATTACCTGACTTAATCACTCAAATATTATGACCACTTCCTAATAGGTACTGACCACATCAGTCAAACTCCAACTACCTTAACTTTAATCTGCCCTTCAGAGGCTAAATCACAAACAGACTAACCTAAAAGGCTACCTTAACTTCGGGGTAGCGATTTGCAAACCAACGAGTCCCTGTTTACCTGCTAGTCATGTTGCTACACCTCTCCCGACCCCACGATGACGTCACAAGGTTTGACAAGCTAGTGGGGTGGGGAGGGCAAACAAACCGCCGACGTCACACCCTGTTGACATTTCGATCATTAATTACAAGACCTGGAGGCCGGCGATAACCGATCTCTGCCGCTGCCCCACCCACCGCTTGATGGAATCAATCAATGGAAGGCAAGGACAGGTCCCCGCCCACTTGATAGTGGACTTTGATTTCAAGACGTCACTGGCAACCTGCCCAGGTGAGGCAGGTGAGATGTCATGTGCATTTGACATACATGTCATCTAACCAGGCTCTGAAATATTCCAAGACTTGTTGGCAAATAAAGGTGAAGTTGATCTAACATGTAAACTCCAGGTCATGTTGATTTGACATGTCAACCAAGGTCATGTATATCTGACACGTCAACCTAGGTCATGTTGATCTGACATGTCAAATAAACGTCATGTTGAACTGACTTGACAAATCTAGGTCATGTTGATCTGATATGTCAACTCCAGGGCATGTATATCTGACATGTCAACCTAGGTCATGTTGATCTTACATGTCAAATCTAGGTCACGTTGATATGACATTTCAAAAAAGGTCATGTTGATCTGACATGTCAAATCTAGATCATGTTGATCTGACATGTCAAATCTAGGTCATGTTGATCTGACATGTCAAATCTAGGTCATGTTGATCTGACATGTCAAATCTAGGTCATGTTGATCTGACAGGTCAAATCTAGGTCATGTTGATCTGACATGTCAAATCTAGGTCATGTTGATCTGACATGTCAAATCTAGGTCATGTTGATCTGACATGTCAAATAAAGGTCATGTTGATCTGACAGGTCAAATAAAGGTCATGTTGATCTGACAGGTCAAATAAAGGTCATGTTGATCTGACATGTCAAATCTAAGTCATGTTGACCTGACATGTCAAATCTAGGTCATGTTGATCCCATAAGCTAACATGTATTTATGTACAGTAAGGTTCTAAATGTCGTGTTCATCGTTAAATGCATGTTAGAAGAATGATATTCTTGAGAGATTGACAGAACATATAACTTTGTTTTTTTTTTATCTTCATTGCATGCAAGTGTGTGTGTGTTTGTGAGGGGAAGTGTGTGTGTGTTTGTGAGGGGAAGTGTGTGTGTGTGTTTGTGAGGGGAAGTTTGTGCTGAAGGATTCAGCTAGAAGCGCTGAGCGCCAGTGGTAGATGAAGGAAAGAACGATGAAAAGTGGGCGATATAAAAACGTAAAAAACGGATGAAGAAACGTTCAGAAAGAAAAGTGAAATCCGACACCTTTTGGAAACGTGAGACGGTGGGGGAAATGAAAGGCAGAAAGAATGGAAGACGGAATGTGTAAAAATAGATGAGAAGAGGGTGCGAGGAGGGAATAGCCATAGAGAGACCGAGAGGGACGTGTATCCGCAAGCCTCCCTCCTCCCCCCCAACAACGTTATGGCCCCCTCCCACTCCCACTCCTGGGTCCACTGCTGTAAAGGGAGATCATTCCACTTGACAGCCTGTGTCATCGTGACCCCTAACCTCCGCATAATCTCAAATCTTCCTCTAAAAATGCTCTGAGACCTTGCTCACAAAAATGTGGGGAGGGGGAGGTGAAGGGATCACGCGCACTCGTGTAGCATACGCACACACACGCGCGCGCTCGCACACACACACATACGCACACACACGCGCGCGCTCGCACACACACACATACGCACACACACATTGACAGAGGGCCACTCTGATAGCCCTGCAATAAATCTTCCCTTCTCCATGTTTCATCCATGTACTTCTCTTCTCTCCATCCAGTCCACCAGTAGTGTCCCTTTCTTCTCTCCATCCAGTACACCAGTAGTGTCCCTTTCTTCTCTCCATCCAGTCCACCAGTAGTGTCCCTTAGTTCTCTCCATCCAGTCCACCAGTAGTGTCCCTTTCTTCTCTCCATCCAGTACACCAGTAGTGTCCCTTAGTTCTCTCCATCCAGTCCACCAGTAGTGTCCCTTAGTTCTCACCATCCAGTCCACCAGTAGTGTCCCTTTCTTCTCCCCATCCAGTCCCCCAGTAGCGTCCCTTTTTTCTCTCCATCCAGTCCACCAGTAGTGTCACTTAGTTCTCACCATCCAGTCCACCAGTAGTGTCCCTTTCTTCTCTCCATCCAGTCCACCAGTAGTGTCCCTTTCTTCTCTCCATCTAGTCCACCAGTAGTGTCCCTTAGTTCTCTCTATCCAGTCCACCAGTAGTGTCCCTTAGTTCTCTCCATCCAGTCCACCAGTAGTGTCCCTTAGTTCTCTCCATCCAGTCCACCAGTAGTGTCCTTTAGTTCTCACCATCCAGTCCACCAGTAGTGTCCCTTTCTTCTCTCCATCCAGTCCACCAGTAGTGTCCCTTAGTTCTCACCATCCAGTCCACCAGTAGTGTCCCTTAGTTCTCACCATCCAGTCCACCAGTAGTGTCTCTTTCTTCTCTCCATCTAGTCCACCAGTAGTGTCCCTTTCTTCTCTCCATCTAGTCCACCAGTAGTGTCTCTTTCTTCTCTCCATCTAGTCCACCAGTAGTGTCCCTTAGTTCTCTCCATCCAGTACACCAGTAGTGTCCTTTAGTTCTCTCCATCCAGTCCACCAGTAGTGTCCCTTAGTTCTCACCATCCAGTCCCCCAGTAGTGTCCTTTAGTTCTCTCCATCCAGTCCACCAGTAGTGTCCCTTTCTTCTCTCCATCCATTCCCCCAGTAGTGTCCCTTGGTTCTCACCATCCAGTCCCCCAGTAGTGTCCTTTAGTTCTCTCCATCCAGTCCACCAGTAGTGTCCTTTAGTTCTCTCCATCCAGTCCACCAGTAGTGTCCCTTTCTTCTCTCCATCCAGTCCATCAGTAGTGTCCCTTAGTTCTCACCATCAAGTCCCCCAGTAGTGTCCCTTAGTTCTCACCATCCAGTCCACCAGTAGTGTCCTTTAGTTCTCTCCATCCAGTCCACCAGTAGTGTCCCTTTCTTCTCTCCATCCAGTCCACCAGTAGTGTCCCTTAGTTCTCTCCATCCAGCCCACCAGTAGTGTCCTTTAGTTCTCTCCATCCAGTCCACCAGTAGTGTCCCTTAGTTCTCTCCATCCAGACCCCCAGTAGTGTCCCTTTCTTCTCTCCATCCAGTCCACCAGTAGTGTCCTTTAGTTCTCTCCATCCAGTCCACCAGTAGTGTCCCTTAGTTCTCACCATCCAGTCACCCAGTAGTGTTCCTTTCTTCTCTCCATCCAGTCCACCAGTAGTGTCCCTTAGTTCTCACCATCCAGTACACCAGTAGTGTTCCTTTCTTCTCTCCATCCAGTCCACCAGTAGTGTCCCTTAGTTCTCTCCATCCAGCCCACCAGTAGTGTCCTCTAGTTCTCTCCATCCAGTCCCCCAGTAGTGTCCCTTAGTTCTCACCATCCAGTACACCAGTAGTGTCCCTTTCTTCTCTCCATCCAGTCCACCAGTATTGTCCCTTTCTTCTCTCCATCCAGTCCACCAGTAGTGTCCTTTAGTTCTCTCCATCCAGTCCACCAGTAGTGTCCCTTAGTTCTCTCCATCCAGTCCACCAGTAGTGTCCCTTAGTTCTCTCCATCCAGTCCACCAGTAGTGTCCCTTATTTCTCTCCATCCAGTCCACCAGTAGTGTCCCTTTCTTCTCTCCATCCAGTCAACCAGTAGTGTCCCTTAGTTCTCTCCATACAGTCCACCAGTAGTGTCCTTTAGTTCTCTCCATCCAGTCCACCAGTAGTGTCCCTTAGTTCTCTCCATCCAGTCCACCAGTAGTGTCCCTTAGTTCTCTCCATTCAGTCCACCAGTAGCGTCCCTTAGTTCTCTCCATCCAGTCCACCAGTAGTGTCCCTTAGTTCTCTCCATCCAGCCCACCAGTAGTGTCCCTTTCTTCTCTCCATCCAGTCCACCAGTAGTGTCCCTTAGTTCTCTCCATCCAAGTGAAGTAGCGTTCACAAGTTTCATTGACCACTATCGAGCAGGGCATTGTGTGGTTAGCACAATGAACCGGGGGGCTTTGCCAGTACCGCGGCTCGAACCGGTGACTCGAATTCTTGCAGCGGTTCGGCTGTCCAGTGCGCTACCACTTAGACCAGTGCCTACCATTTTTAAAAAAAATTATTATACACATTCACTATTGGTGAAAGTACATTCTCCGTCAATATCTTAACTATAATAAAATTTGAATGTTGATTATTTTATTTTTTTAAACGGCTACAAAATTAATCTCAAAGACCAACTGCTTACTACAGCCTCCTTCTAAGTCTTCCCCAAACACATTGGTAGAAAATGTTGACAAATGTAGAAAGTTATCAGACACTTAGAACCTCTGTAGTTTATTGTGAGGCTCAGTATGTACAATTTGTGAACCCTCGGCTTTACAACAACAACAACAACTATAAGAGTACAGCCAAGCGGTAAGTGGTCGCCTTCTCTTCCCGTGACATTTAAAACAAAAGTCTCGCATCTCGCACTACTTCATTGTGGTAACTGGCTACCGTCTCAATGAGACAACAGTAGACGCAGACACTGTCTTCTATCAGAATGCCATGGCAACATTCCAACTTCTCATTTTCATTTGGGAGTTAAGGGGAAGGGGCAGGTAAATGACCCGATCATCGAACCATCCAAGAGCATTGCCTTGAACTCCCCACAACCCAACCAACTTAAACCGACCCAGCATCCCACTTCCTTTAATTATCTTAACCTGTATTTGAAAAATTTGGACAAAACTTTGATACCTCTTCGTTATTTTTAAGTTGTTTTTTTTTTGTTTTTTTTTTAAATTTAATTCGCTGTTTCGTTTAGCTAAGATAAAATATCGTTTGACTGACAAGAATCTGTTAAAAACTATTGTCAATTTGATCTGTTCAAGTTGGGTAAGTTGGACACAGTGATGTTTTTAATGAGATCAAGAGCCTGGGACTTGGTGAATGTTTTTTGTTTTATTTTGTTGTTGTTGTTTTGTTTTGTTGTTGTTTTGCTAAAATGAGATGAGTTTTAAAAATTATGAGATCATGGTGGGGAGATAATTCCTACATTCAAACCAAAGTTTGATCTTCTTTCATAGAATTGTTCAAAAAAATTATTGTAGGCCAATCTGCCTAACAATCTGCCTACCAATCTGCCTGACAATCTGCCTGCCTATCTCACTACCAATCTGCCTGACAATCTGCCTGCCTATCTCCCTACCGATCTGCCTAAAAATATCCCTACCAATCTGCCTACAAATATCCCTACCAATCTGCCTGACAATCTCCCTACCAATCTGCCTGCCTATATCCCTACCAATCCGCCTACAAATATCCCTACCAATCTGCCTGCCTATATCTCTACCAATCTGCCTACAAATATCCCTACCAATCTGCCTGCCTATATCCCTACCAATCTGCCTGCCTATATCTCTACCAATCTGCCTGCCTATATCCCTACCAATCTGCCTGCCTATCTCCCTACCAATCTGCCTGCCTGTATCCCTACCAATCTGCCTGCCTATATCCCTACCAATCTGCCTGCCTATATCCATACCAATCTGCCTGCCTATATCCTACCAATCTGCCTGCCTAAATCCCTACCAATCTGCCTGCATGTATATCCCTACCAATCTGCTTGCCTATATCCCTGCCAATCTGCCTGCCTATATCCCTACCAATCTGCCTGACAATCTGCCTGCCTATATCCGTACCAATCTGCCTGACAATCTGCCTGCCTATATCCCTACCAATCTGCCTGCCTATATCCCTACCAATCTGACAATCTGCCTGCCTATATCCCTACCAATCTGCCTGCCTATATCCCTACCAATCTGCCTGCCTATATCCCTACCAAACTGCCTTCCAATATCCCTACCAATCTGCCTGCCTATCTCCCTACCAATCTGCCTGCCTATATCCCTACCAATCTGCCTGCCTATATCCCAAACAATCTGCCCGCCTATATCCCTACCAATCTGCCTGCCAATATCCCTACCAATCTGCCTGCCAATATCCCTACCAATCTGCCTGCCTATATCCCTACCAATCTGCCTGCCTATATCCCTACCAATCTGCCTGCCTATATCCCTATCAATCTGCCTACAAATATCCATACCAATCTGCCTGCCTATATCCCTACCAATCTGCCTGCCTATATCCCTACCAATCTGAATGCCTATATCACTACCAATCTGTCTGCCTATATCCCTACCAATCTGCCTACAAATATCCCTACCAATCTGTCTGCCTATATCCCCACCAATCTACCTACAAATATCCCTATCAATCTGCCTGCCTATATCCCTACCAATCTGCCTGCCTATATCCCTACCAATCTGCCTACCTATCTCCCTACCAGTCTGCCTGCCTATATCCCTACCAATCTGCCTGACAATCTGCCTGCCTATATCCCTACCAATCTGCCTGCCTATATCCCTACCAATCTGCCTGCCTATATCCCTACCTATCTGCCTGCCTATATCCCTACCAATCTGCTTGCCTATATCCCTACCAGTCTGCATGCCTATATCCCTACCAATCTGCCTGACAATCTGTCTGCCTATATCCCTACCAATCTGCCTGCCTATATCCCTACCAATCTGCCTGCCTATATCCCTACCAATCTGCTTTACAATCTGCCTGCCTATATCCCTACCAATCTGCCTGCCTATATCCCTACCAATCTGCCTGCCTATATCCCTACCAATCTGCCTGCCTATCTCCCTACCAATCTGCCTGCCTATATCCCTACCAATCTGTCTGCCTATATCCCTACCAATCTGCCTTTAAATATCCCTACCAATCTGCCTGCCTATATCCCTACCAATCTGCCTACAAATATCCCTTCCAATCTACCTACCTATATCCCTACCAATCTGCCTACAAATATCCCTACCAATCTGCCTGCCTATATCCCTATTAATCTGCCTACAAATATCTCTACCAATCTGCCTGCCTATATCCCTACCAATCTGCCTGCCTATATCCCTACCAATCTGCCTACAAATATCCCTACCAATCTGCCTTCTATATCCCTACCAATCTGCCTGTCTATATCCCTACCAATCTGCCTGCTATATCCCTACCAATCTGCCTGCCTATATCCCTACCAATCTACCTGCCTATATCCCTACCAATCTGCCTGCCTATATCCCTACCAATCTGCCTACAAATATCCCTACCAATCTGCCTGGCTATATCTCTTCCAATCTGCCTGCCTATATCCCTACCAATCTGCCTACAAATATCCCTACCAATCTATCTGCCTATATCCCTACCAATCTGCCTGCCTATATCCCTACCAATCTGCCTACAAATATCCCTACCAATCTGTCTGCCTATATCCCTACCAATCTGCCTTCCTATATCCCTACCAATCTGCCTGCCTATATCCCTACCAATCTGCTTGCCTATATCCCTACCAATCTGCCTGCCTATATCCCTACCAATCTGCCTACAAATATCCCTACCAATCTACCTGCCTATATCCCTACCAATCTGCCTGCCTATATCCCTACCAATCTGCCTACAAATATCCCTACCAATCTGCCTGCCTATATCCCTACCAATCTGCCTGCCTATATCCCTACCAATCTGCCTGCCTACATCCCTACCAATCTGCCTGCCTATATCCCTACCAATCTGCCTGCCTATCTGCCTGCCAAGCTGCCTGTCAATCTGCCTGCCTATATCCCTACCAATCTGCCTGCCTATCTCCCTACCAGTCTGCCTGCCTATCTGCCTGCCTATCTCCCTACCAATCTGCCAACCAATCTGCCTGCCTATCTGCCTACTAATTTGCCTGACAATCTTATACATAACAGCTTACATGAACCTGTTATCTTTTTTTAAACACTTTAATTACTACTCAAAAACTAAACAGATACTCAACAGATTGAATAGTTTAAAGCTAAAGAAAAACTCATTTGTAATATCAAATAATAGACCTCTATGAAGGGACGAACTTTGTAAATAATCTGCTGCCCCTCGTTGTAGCGGCTGATACAAGTCTGATGTCATTGGTGAACATCTTTGTGTTGTATTTCTAGATTAGAATGTGATTTTAAAGCCCTCCATCCATCCATCCATCGATCAATGCATCGATCGATACATCCATCCATGCACCCATCCATCCATTAACCCATCCATCCATTCATCCATCCATCCATCCATCCATCTATCCATCCATCCATCCATTCATTCATCCATCCATCCATCCATCCATCCATCCATCCATCCATCCATCCATCCATCCATTCATCCATCCATCCATCCACCCATCCATCCATCCATTCATCCATCCATCCATTCATCCATCCATCCATCCGTCCCTCAACAATCCGTAAATCCGTCTGTCCGTCCGTACGTTTGCCCGTCTGTCTGACAGTGTGTCCGTCTCCCTGTCCATCCATCCAGTATCACATCCATGATGACGCCTTGTATTGCCTGACCTGTAGGGGTATCCTGACTGGTCTTGCCTAGTAAGGGTGCCTTGTGGGCTCTCGGCTAGTAAGGACGCCATGTATGGTCTTGTCTAGTAGGGGCTCCTTGCATGGTTTGACCTGGTAAAATCGTCTCGCATGATCTGCAATCAGAACTGGAAATGTTACCATGAACCCGGAAACGTATTGCAGTTGCTGAGCGTGGCATCGTTTGGTGATTGACCTTTGACACCATTGTTCGGTTCAAAGTTTTTTTTTTTATTAAAAAAAAAATTCTTTGAGTCGATTAACAGGAAACAATTTCATTTCAATACATTTTTTTTTTTTTTTTTTTTTTTTTTTTTTGTGGAACCAAATTCGTGAACCCCGTGACCTCGGAACTGGAATACCTGTTGTCTCAAGATAGCGCGACGGGGGCGGGGAGGTGGTTGCTGTCCCGAGTACTTTGGTCTTATTTGCCTAATTGTATTTGTTGAATAATTTCTTGAAAAAAAATATTGTGCAATGACTTGAGTGTGGGAGTTTGTTGCAGTTTCCAGGTTGGAGTGGAAAAACGTTACATTTCTTTTAGCGCCCTCTTCCCTAGAAAGCCCCCCTGCCCACGCCCTCCAAAACAAGGAAGTTTGAATTTAGAAACTTTTGGAAATTATTTGACACCAATGAATAAACGCCTTTTGTTTTTTGTTGTGTTTTTTTTTAAATTTTTTTTTTAATATTTATTTTGGCGTGTAGTTGGCTGGCCACAGGTAGTTGGCTGGCCACAGGTAGTTGGCTGGCCACAGGTAGTTGGCTGGCCACAGGTAGTTTCTGAAAAAAATTCAAAACGCTCAACTTTCGTTTTATCAGATGTAATTTCCTCTAAAATAAATCAAGTTCGGAGTGTCCCCAGCCGATGACCCCCAGCCGTTTACCCCCAGCCGATGACCCCCAGCGTGTCAGACACGTCACGCGCTTGTTGAGTTGTCCTAGCCACTGACGTGGTCCAGTCGAAAGATCTTTGATGCTGGTGTATGTGGTGCGGGTTGGGGGGGGGGTGTAAGAATATCACGTGACGACAGAGAGTGTTCTCTACTATGAAATAGTGAGACTATAATCTCCTCATTGAAAACATGACACTTAAAATGTAGACAACATAATTTCGACCTAGATCTACCTACTTAGTGCAAACATAACTCGTTCTGTGTTGCCAGGGGATGATTTTGTTGTTGTTGTTGTTTTTTTTTTAATTCCTCCTAAGTCTTTTGAAAAAAAAAACACAACAACAATAAACTAATATCGGTCTCATTTCAAAGCTGTTTACTGAGGTTTATAACCCAAAATTACCTTCCTTATTTAAATGTCAGGCAGTGGCGTAGCGAGGGGGGCAGGGGGGGCGAATGCCCCCAGGCGCCACGTTAGGGGGCGCCAAAATGAGTATTAAAACTCATTATTTTATTTCATTTTAATATAAACTAATGTATCCCAAATACGTTTGCAAGATTGAATATTGGAGCTCCGAACATATCTTTATTACAAAACAGTTGGTAAACATGATTTTGGCGCCCCCATTGAGCGTTAAGGGGCGCCATTCTACTCATAAATAAATGACACATCCTAATGTAGGATTGGTGATGTGGGGTTTTTTTAATTTAAAAAACTGTGAGTTGATGGTAGTGAGCAGTAAGAGACCAATACGATTCTTTTAATAGAGCTACCAGAGACGACACTAAGAGCAACCAAAATTACCAAGACAAGAAAAAGGAGTGACTTAAAGCAGTGGTTCTCACCCGGTGGTCCACGACCACTAGTGGTCCGCGAAGATTTGCCAGGTGGTCCGTGAGCAAAGCATGAAATTTACGCACTTTAGGATTCATCGAGAAAGACTAGCAAGTAAAAGAATTAACGCAGACTTAAATATATTTCTGATCTGGCCATAATGGTTTTTTAATTTCATCAAGCTCGTCAATTAAATTCTCGTCTCTTTGATTTCTTATGCTCGAATATGAATCTTGAACATTAACAGTTACTAATGTATACTGAAGTTCACTGGTTATCTGACTGTTTTAATTACGTGATGACGTAAGAGAGTTTCATGTAGAAATAACTCAAAGCTTGTTGATCATTTGAACCATGGCTTGTCAAAGCAAGTTGGATTCCTTTCATATGAAACATCAGGCACCGCCTTTCTTTCCTGTCCATCTGTGATAAAACTTGTTGCTCAGTAGGATCAACTGTTAGAAAAAAAACACCAACAAAATGCCCGAGAAAATCTAGGTTCAGTATCTTATTTATCACCGGAAATCCAAAATGAATTTATCCACCTACTTACATCGACTGTAAGGAATCAGCTGTTGAGTGAAATCAGAAAACACAAGTACTACGGTATCTTACTTGACTCCAATCGATCTAGGACACCGGAAAAGCTTTCTCAAGTCATCAGATTTGTGGATGTGGATTTACAAACTAAAAAGTAACTATCAAAGAATCATTTTCAGATTTTGCA
>MUZC01000340.1:15920-26199 GCA_002072015.1 Radix auricularia | reverse complement strand
GGGGGAGGGGCGTACACAAGTTGTTGGAGGTCTCAGGTAAAAAGTAAGGTTGCTAGAAGGTTAGAAATACCGAAGGGCCTACAAGATTACCTAGTCTAATGACCGCGTGTATTGACACACAGTGACCAGTTAACATTGAATGTATGTATAGACACACAGTGACCAGTTAACATTGAATGTATGTATAGACACACAGTGACCAGTTAACAATGAATGTATGTATCGACACACAGTGACCAGTTAACGTTGAATGTATGTATAGACACATGACGAATTTTTAACCGTACAGAGTGATTGTTTTTAATTTTTTAATTGATTAGATCACGGGGAAAAAGTTATATGTGTTGAGGTGGCGGACCTAGATTCTCAAATCCAATACAGTAACCTGTTTTGAAAAGACAGTCTGATAAAGTGAAAAAAAAGGGCTTTTAAAATATCCGACTTGGAGACAAACCGAACGTTTTTAAAAGACATCTTACCTAGCAACTGAAAGCAGGCCAGTGTTAACTTGTTTAGTAACAGGAATTAATGTTAACGTTTTTACTTGTTGCCTAAAATAGTTTTCAAATCTAATCACGAAATTTTCTTAAGAGAAAATTTATTGTTGTTGTTTTTATTGTTGTTTATTTAAAATTGTGAGTTTGCCATTTCGGCACTAGTGGGCCCCCTGTTGTGTTGATGTGCTGAGAAATTTGGGAATTGTCTCAAATATAACTTGTATAAAATGTGATTGTTAACATTGCATGTCGTCTTTGGATTGGTTTGTTGACCCTAGGAGTCTTCTAACGCGAACCATTGGGCATTTTAGGCATGAGTATCACAGCCCTGCACGGAGATGCCATTAGTGTATTATCATCGACTATAATATTCGTAGATTATCCTTAAATGTCATAGCACTGCTGAGAGTTGCTATCCTTAGATTATCCTTGATTATCACATCACTGTGCTACCTTTAGATTATCCTATCCACACTAAAACATTTCTTGCCCTCTCTCTCTCTCTCAAGCCCAACCACCAAACATCATTTCCACCCCCCTTCCCCACCCCCCTCCCCGCGGTCATCCGTCTCCTCACGTGATCTGATCCACACCTTGCCGCACGTGCCTCCATGCTTATCCCCCACACCTGCCCGTAAATTACGCCAAGCTTATCATGATAATCACGACCTTCGCGACTTTTAATTAGCGGAATTGAATCATGACTCTATCGAGCCTTTTGTATCCTCGCCTGGATCCGTCGGACTAACGAGGGTTGTCACTCTCAATTCACCTGTTGGGAGGGGAGGAGGGGAGGGGGATGAGGCAAGGATAATGTAACAAAAAGGTGAGGGGAGGGGACACAATGTTTTAAAAAAATGTTAAAAATCGATGCAAGTGACAATGAGATGGGGAAAGGAAATAGGTAGCTAGGGAAAGAATTGCATGAATGAATTTGGAGATGGAAGTATAGGTAGATGGAAGTAAGGGTTGATGGAAGTATAGGCAGATGGAAGTATAGGTAGATGGAATTAAGGGTTGATGGAAGGATAGGTTGATGGAAGTATAGGTAGATGGAAGTATAGGTAGATGGAAGTAATGGTTGATGGAAGGATAGGTAGATGGAAGTAAGGGTTGATGGAAGGATAGGTTGATGGAAGTATAGGTAGATGGAAGTATAGGTAGATGGAAGTAAGGGTTGATGGAAGGATAGAAAAAATGGGGTAAAGAGAATTTCAGGTATAGAGAGGTTAAGATATAGAGAAATTGGGGTATAGAGACAGTGAGGTATGGAGAGTTTGTGGCATATATATAGATTGGGGTATAGAGACAGTGAGGTATGGAGAGTTTGTGGTATATATATAGATTGGGGTATAGAGACAGTGGGGTATGGAGAGTGTGTGTTATATATATAGATTGGGGTATAGAAACAGTGAGGTATGCAGAGTTTGTGGTATATATATAGATTGGGGTATAGAAACAGTGAGGCATGCAGAGTTTGTGGTATATTTATAGATTGGGGTATAGAGACATTGAGATTAGAGGGTTTCGTGTATACAGACAGTGGAGTATAGATACATTAGGGTTTTGGGAGATAATGTAGAAAGATTTAGGTAAACACTTGATCTAGAGACTTTGAGATATAGAGACATGGAGATATAGAGACATGGAGATATAGAGACATGGAGATATAGAGACTTTGAGATATAGAGACATGGAGATATAGAGACTTTGAGATATAGAGACATGGAGATATAGAGACTTTGAGATATAGAGACTTTGAGATATAGAGACATGGAGATATAGAGACATGGAGATATAGAGACTTTGAGATATAGAGACATTGAGATACAGAGACATTGAGATATAGAGACATGGAGATATAGAGACTTTGAGATATAGAAACATGGAGATATAGAGACTTTGAGATATAGAGACATGGAGATATAGAGACTTTGAGATATAGAGACTTTGAGATATAGAGACATAGAGATATAGAGACTTTGAGATATAGAGACATGGAGATATAGAGACTTTGAGATATAGAAACATTGAGATATAGAGACTTTGAGATATAGAGACATGGAGATATAGAGACTTTGAGATATAGAGACATGGAGATATAGAGACTTTGAGATATAGAGACATGGAGATATAGAGACATGGAGATACAGAGACATAGAGATATAGAAACATTGAGATCTAGGGCTTTGCGGCGATCTAAATAATTGAGACTCGTAAGCTCTGCAGTGGTGGCGCCGGAGTGATAATATGTTGATAGCGAGTCACAGTAGGGAAATTCCACACCTCCCTCGGGAGGCACACTTTAGTGGGAGGCGTTTTCGACCTAGTGTCCTGGACGCCCAGGCGGCCGCTTGTAGCAGCGACCGCTCCGGGGGGACTTCTCAGTCTTTACGTCCCTTAGGGGGCCAGAGGGCTGAGGGGGTTTTCCGGGAAGCCCCATGAAGAGCGCAGGCTCGGGTACTGCTGATTTTCTTCCACATTTAGGATTTTCAGATATAGGGCCAGGAGCGCCAGCACGGAATAGCAAAAGGTACCGCTAAGAAACGCTTTTGGTCGCCAGCTCTGAGGAAACCTTCCGGTGGGGGTTAAACCCTAGGCAGGTCAGTGATGATCCCACGCCTTGCGGCGATCGAAACCATAGAGACTCGTAAGCTTTGCCGTGGTGGCGCCAAAGTGATACTATGTTGATAGCGAGTCACAGTAGGAAATTCCACACCTCCCTCGGGAGGCACACTTTAGTGGGAGGCGTTTTCGGCCCAGTGCCCCGGACGCCCAGGTGGCCGCTTGTAGCAGCGACCGCTCCGGGGGGGCTTCTCAGTCTTTACGTCCCTTAGGGGGCCAGAGGGCTGAGGGGGTTTTTCCGGGAAGCCCCATGAAGAGCGCAGGCTCGGGACTGCTGATTTTCTTCCATATGTAGGATTTTCAGATATAGAAACATTGAGATATAGAAACATTGAGATATAGAGACATTGAGATATAGAGACATTGAGATATAGAGACATTGAGATATAGAAACATTGAGATATAGAGACATGGAGATATAGAAACATTGAGATATAGAGACATTGAGATATAGAGACATTGAGATATAGAAACATTGAGATTCGGAGTGCAGGAAAATACCTTCACCTCGGCACTTGTCTAAAAAAAATGTTTAAAGAAACTTCTCCAACGTATTCGACTTGTGCACGTATAATGACGTAAATTTTAGTTCTATCATTACATGACTTACTTCAAAGTTCAATTTTTTTTTATGGCAGGCAACTCTTTTATAGCCACATCTTATTATAATATGTACTCTCGGAATGCACAGATTTTTCATTGCTATTTTTTTACACTCAAACAGACACTCTTTCTACCTCTGTGTCCCTCAAACACGGACACACACACACTCACCCACCCACTCACTCACTCACTCACTCACTCACTCACTCACTCACTCACTCACTCACTCACTCACTCACTCACTCACTCACTCACTCACTCACTCCCTCACTCACTCACTCACTCACTCACTCACTCACTCACTCACNCCCACACACACACACACACAAAATAAATTTTAAAAAATTTTTAAAAATTTAAAAATAAAATAAATTGAAGGTCTTTTATTTTTCCTATATCAAATGAACATTAACATAATTTATGGGGAAATGAAAAAGTTTATATTTAGTCAAGTGATAGATTTTTCTTTTTGAGGTCAGTGCCAAGAGCCACAGTCAAAGCTCAGGCAACTTTAAATGTAAAAAAAAAATATTTTTTTTTTAAAAAGAAGAAGCTGCCTGTGGAACAATTAATTTCGTTCAAACAACCCTCCTACCGTTGACCTAATTTTTAGTAGTCTCTCAGTTTTTTTTTTAAAAATGCCTCTTGTCCCAGCCCGGCCCCGGGGGCTGTTCCCTTTATGGGCCATCTACGTGTGTGTGTTAGGTATCATTGTCCCGTCATCGCTGTAGCAGGAAACCAGGCAGATGGTCGACTGTGCGACCTCCACTGGAATCAGCCTTCGAACGGCGCGACTGCTTTGTGCTGGCTTATACCTTTTTGTCTCGGGGTCGATGGGCAACAGTGCCCCTAGACTACAACTTCAATGGGGGGAACTCATGCCCCTTAGTGTACCGACGCTTACGATGGGGCAATATTGCCTCTGCCCCTAGCATATAGTTTTGAATGAGTGAAAATTGATGCCTACTTAATTATATACGGCTTTAAACAATGGGAAGTTGAATGCCTTGTAATACAATGTTTGACAATGGGCAATACGGAACCCGTAGCATAAATGTTCTTTTAATGGGACATTGAATGCCCTTTGTCTACATAGCCTCTCAATGGGCAATTGGATGCCATAGTCTAAATAACCTATGGATGGGCAACTCGGTGCCCGCAGTCAACTTTATCTCTCAATGGGCAAGTGTATTTCGTAGTCTACAACACATAGTCATGGGCAATATTTAGCTCGTAGCCTACATCTCTCATCTATAGAGATGTGATGCCCATATTATACATTACCTATCAAGGGGCATTTGATTAGATGCCAGTAGTCTGATGTTTTAACAGTTCGTATGGAGGTCTGCGGTCTGCGGTCTGTGGCCTACAGTCTACAGTCTACGGTCTACGGTCTACAGTCTACGGTCAGCAGTCTACGGCACACAGTGTTCAGTCTACGGTCTATGGTCTACAGTCTTCGGTCTACAGTCTATGGTCTATGGTCTACCGTCTACAGTCAACGGTCTACAGGCTACAGTCTACGGTCTACAGTCTACAGTCTACGGTCTACCGTCTACAGTCTACATTCTATGGTCTACAGTTTACGGTCTACAGTCTACAGTCTACAGTCTACAGTCTACCGTCTAAGGTCTACGGTCTACAGTCTACCGTCTACCGTCTACAGTCTACCGTCTACAGTCTACCGTCTACGGTCTACAGTCTACGGTCTACAGTCTACGTAAACGGTCTACAGTCTACATTCTATGGTCTACAGTCTACGGTCTACAGTCTACAGTCTACAGTCTACGGTCTACAGTCTACGTAAACGGTCTACAATCTACATTCTATGGTCTACAGTCTACGGTCTACAGTCTACAGTCTACAGTCTACGGTCTACAGTCTATGTTCTACGGTGTACGGTCTACAGTCTACGGTCTACGGTCTACAGTCTACAGTCTGCGGTCTACGGTCTACCGTCTACAGTCTACAGTCTGCGGTCTACAGTCTACGGTCTACAGTCTATGTTCTACGGTGTACGGTCTACAGTCTACAGTCTAAGGTCTACGGTCTACAGTCTACGGTCTACAGTATACGGTCTACAGTCTACGGTTTACAGTCTACGGTCTACAGTCTACGTAAACGGTCTACAGTCTACGTAAACGGTCTACAGTCTACGTAAACGGTCTACAGTCTACGTAAACGGTCTACAGTCTACATTCTATGGTCTACAGTCTACGGTCTACAGTCTACGGTCTACGGTCTACAATCTACGGTCTACAGCCTACAGTCTACGGTCTACGATCTACAGTCTACAGTCTACGGTCTACGGTCTACAGTCTACAGTCTATGGTCTACAGTCTACGTTTTACAGTCTACAGTCTACGGTCTACAGTCTGTGGTCTACAGTTTACAGTCTACGGTCTACAGTCTACAGTCTTCGGTCTACAGTCTATGGTCTACCGTCTACAGTCTACGGTCTACAGGCTACAGTCTACAGACTACGGTCTACGGTGTACGGTCTACAGTCTACGGTCTACGGTCTACAGTCTACAGTCTACAGTATACGGTCTACGGTCTACAGTCTACAGTCTAGTCTACAGTGTCCGGTCTACAGTCTACAGTCTACGGTCTACAGTCTACGGTCTACTGTCTACAGTCTATGGTCTACGGTCTACAGTCTAGTCTATGGTCTACAGTCTACAGTCTAGTCTACGGTCTACAGTCTAAAGTTTAAGGTCTACATACTCCTCTTACAATTTTTTAGTCATGTTTAGAACGGACTTAATTAATTCTCATCAATGAGCTGTGTCATATTATACACAATTATGTCATAGCGCATACAACTACGTCATACCGTACATAACTATGTCATATCGTACACAAATACGTCATATCGTACACAACTACGTCATACCGTACACAACTACGTCATACCGTACACAACTATGTCATATCGTACACAACTACGTCATACCGTACACAACTAAGTCATATCGTACACAACTACGCCATACTGAATTCTTTGTCCACTGAATCCAGCAGTTGGTCATAGACCAGGTAAGTTCTTTGTCCATTGAGCCCACGACCTTGCTGATCATCACACCTTTGTTGGTTGGCACACAGCCCTCCGCTCACCCACCCACCTATTTAACATTCAGCCATCAATCAATAGACGGCCAAGACCAAGTGTATGGCAGCCATTAAATCTACCAACTCTTTGCCCTTCACTCCATTCTGTTACAGACTTTCCTAAGTCTGAGCTCTTAGCTTTCTTCTGCAGTCTGGTCTGTGTGATGGGCTGGCAAGTCTCTTGTTGCAACCTTAAGCTGGTTGGCACTCTCATATTGTTAACTTTAAAGTGATTTCGAGACAATTCCGTCAATTGATCATAGGCCTTAAAAAAACACTTAAAAAATTTGTGATTTTTTTTTCATTTCTATCCTAGTCTAAATTTTTTTTTTTTGCAACTTAATACAGAGAAATATTCCTATGCCAGATTTTTCAAGAGTGGACGTAAGGGTATCGCTTCCAATGGTTTACAAGTTTGTGGTGTCCTGAATCGCCATTGGCCTATTTAACGGAATATTGTATCTGATCGTTTATCACGTTTGGAAGTATGGAGCTTGATCAAGTTAAGACCTATAGTCCCATATCAAGTAAAGACAATTAGTCCCAAATAACATAGGGACCAAAAGTCCCAAATAACATAGGGACCAAAAGTCCCAAATAACATAGGGACCAAAAGTCCAAAATAACATAGGGACCAAAAGTCCAAAATAACATAGGGACCAAAAGTCCCAAATAACATAGGGACCAAAAGTCCCAAATAACATAGGGACCAAAAGTCCCAAATAACATAGATACCAAAAGTCATAGATAAGATAGGGACCAAAAGTCCCAAATAACATAGAGACCAAAAGTCATAGATAAGATAGGGACCAATAGACCTAGTTCACGTATGGACCAATAGTCCAAAATCAAGTAGGGACCAATGGCAACAAATCACGTAGGAACCAATAGTCCCTAATCACAAAGGGACAAATAGTTCCAAATAAAATAGGGAGCAATAGTTCAAAATTAAGGAAACACCATTAGTCTCAAACCTTGTAGGGACACATATTTCAAAATAGGCAGAGAAACCAGTAGTTGTAAGTGACGTTGTTTATTTATTTAAAAATCCCATCCACCGACCTGTGACTTGCATGTTGAATTTTCAAGTCGTTTGTTATCATCATAAGACAAACAAATTTCCCAATTATTTCTGAAAATAATATTTGTAGAAGATAAAACAAGTGTGACGACAAGTCATCTAATGGAAGATCAACGTGAATGTGATCCCAGTAGTGGCTAGACGCATGGACAGTTAAGTGATCCCAGTAGTGGCTAGACGCATGGACAGTTAAGTGATCCCAGTAGTGGCTAGACGCATGGACAGTTAAGCGTTAGAATTTAGACTAAACATCTAAACTTATTTTGAGGAGGGGAAAAGACGTCTTTACCTGGTTGGTGTCCCCGACTCTGTTCATTGACGTGTTTACCTGGTTGGTGTCCCCGACTCTGTTGATTGACGTCTTTACCTGGTTGGTGTCCCCGACTCTGTTGATTGACGTCTTTACCTGGTTGATGTCCCCGACTCTGTTGATTGACGTCTTTACCAGGTTGATGTCCCCGACTCTGTTGAGTGACGTCTTTACCTGGTTGACGTCCCCGACTCTGTTGAGCGACGTCTCTAAAGGGTTGACGTCCCTGACTTTTGATTGACGTCTTTACCGGGTTGACGTCCCCGACTCCGTTGATTGACGTCTTTACCTGGTTGACGTCCCCGACTCTGTTCATTGACGTCTTTACCTGGTTGATGTCCCCGACTCTGTTGATTGACGTCTTTACCTGGTTGACGTCCCCGACTCTGTTGATTGACGTCTTTACCTGGTTGATGTCCCCGACTCTGTTGATTGACGTCTTTACCTGGTTGAGGTCCCCGACTCTGTTGAATGACGTCTTTACCTGGTTGAGGTCCCCGACTCTGTTGATTGACGTCTTTACCTGGTTGATGTCCCCGACTCTGTTGATTGACGTCTTTACCTGGTTGAGGTCCCCGACTCTGTTGATTGACGTCTCTACCGGGTTGATACTTTCTGCCGAAATCCCAGCCTCCCAATGCACGTCCTAAGTCCTAATGGGTGTACGTTTAATTGATTCTAACAATAGAAAAAGCTTGTCCCATCTACTGCAGCTCGTTGCGTGTTTTTCCCCACGAGTGGAGATTGAAGCTACTCAAAATAACGAGTGTCATGATTCCAAATTGAATCTCTCTGCCATGAAAGTCAACAAATTCAGGCCGTAGTAAATTATGTTATCTTCATAACAAAAATGGCGCCGAGTTGTTCACGTATTACACGAAACAATTAAATTTAAAACACACCCACACACAAATTAAATAAATTAATTTTAAAAAATTAAAACAAAGTGCCGTCGGAATAAATTGCCGTTCTTTGCCTATCTATTGTTCTCGTGTGTGCCGCTGGCAAATGAACCCCGGGGGTGGGGGGCTGGTGTTGTTTTAGAATTTAGACGGCGTGAGTCACGAGGTCCCGCACAGCACGTGCAATCATTGACATAGTCCAATACAGCTCAGCTTAAATAAGGTCATGTACAGGCCGGGGCGTAGGGATCGAAATATAGTGGACAAATATTTCTTTAAGGCTGTGGTTACACTGCACGCGAATTCGCTCATCTAGTCGCGCATCTGAAACCTCTCGAAAAACAAATGCAATAACATATAGTGCGTGGTTACACTGGCAGCGTAAAAACGCCAGTATACGCGAGTATACGCGCGAACAATTTGATTTTTTCCAGCGCATCGCGCGAATTGGCTTTCAAAAGTCAACAAAATGGCGGAAATTTGTGCCACTTCGTCTCATTTTATGTGTGTAAATAATCATTTAATAAATAAGAATTGGCTTTCATGCATGTTTTTCAACATATAAAACAGTAGGTCTCCATTTTAAACTATAATCATTTTGATTTTTATTATGGATATTGACAAATAAAATTCTGAAGTTCATGAGCCCACACTCCTCAACAATGTCGTCGAGGTGTTATCACAGTATCAGTAATCTGTAATTATAGGAATATGACTAGGAATTTTGGAAGGAAATTTTGGCCTGAAATTGCAGACGAACCTAATTCTACAAGTAAGTAAGCTACAATTATTATGAAGATGTTGTTTATTTAATTCAATCAAGAATGATAGATAATTTAGTCTATAAATAATTATAAAAATATTAAATTTTAGGACTACATCAAGTCCAAGTGGTTAAAAATTAATTGGGTCATGACGATTCAAGTTGTTTATCAACTTTTAAATATGTTTATTAATTTTAAACTTAAAAATTAAGTTGAGATAGTATAGCTTATAACTATATGTATTTTTAGACTTATTATTTTACTTTTAATTATTCATTTAATGACTAAAAGGGAATCAAATAACAAATATTATAAATTAATGAAGCGAAATACTTATTTCACTATTTAAACAACTTTTGTTCCAATTAATGCTATGCAGTTATTTT
>MUZC01000339.1:264456-278099 GCA_002072015.1 Radix auricularia | reverse complement strand
TGATCTTGTTTGTTAGAGATAAACCCAGTGAGTTGTTATTATCTCATCTTGTTGTTAGAGATAAATCACATACCAACAGTAAGTAAGTGTCATTAATATGACTTCTATTTTGAAAGAAATTCAAAGTTATTTAATACATTTATCAAGCTTAAAAAATACTTGATTTTCTAGCCTTAAAGGCACATGCTCTTATTGAAATTTCATCAACTGATTTTATTAATTCAGGAATTAAACACAAATGTTATATTACATTCAAATTATTGGCTACAGATGCTTTTTCTCTACACATCTTATCTTCTCTTATCTGTTACAGATGCTCCTTCTATACACAGCAACTCCATATCAGATCAATTTTTAATTAACACTTTTCCCTAAGGTAAAATTTGTCTTTTATTTCATAGCCTTGCATCCTTTACACATGGACCAGGATGTGCATCTACTTACTGGAAAAGCCAGTTACGGTCTACATCATCTGTCAACCTGTCATAGAAAACTCGAAAGACCTCATGAACCCACAACCTGAAAGAGAGTTTTTCAAGTAACTCTTTTAGATGAAAATATGTATGCCATTACAACAAAATATTCTCCAAAGTTACAGCACAAATGGCCAACAGAATCTGGTTAATTCCTTCAATGATGTGACCTTAAATCACAAACCACTTTAATTCAATAATGTTTTTGCTGCGGCACAACTTCTTAAAATGTAATTTTTTCATTAAAGCTAGAAAACTTCAGTTTGGAGAATCTAGATCATTTTAACGCTTTAAACAAAATGCCACTGTGTTGCCGGGTGATCCAACAAAAAAACAAACTCAGTTTTATCCTCTGTAGCCTCCTTTTCACTCCCTCAAAGCCATCTTAGGGAGCTATCATTTTAATAGCTTACTCCAGTGCTTCTCAAGCTTTTTAGACTGGCAGCAATTTTTCCATTACACCAAGAGCCAGTGCACTATTTTCCCTGCAATAACGTGGGTGCAAAAAGTAATTTTTTTTCTTTTATTAGTTTCATTTTATGTACTTATTGCTGAAAAAATGACTTATTTTATGCATTAGTATTAATGATTGATTACCACTTTGAGAAGCACTGGTTTAGCCCACAATGTTCTAAACTGTTTACACACAGTAGTGTGTGGTCTGCTGGTCGAAGGTGTGTTACCATACCAACATTCACACAATATTTGACTTTTTAAAAAAACATTTCAAACAAATATTTAAGAAAAAATATTTCTAAAACTTATGCAAATGGCAAATAAGTTCTATTTTTTTAAAAAAAAGTTTCATCCAAAAAAAAATATTTCTTTACAAATACTTGTGAGTGAAATGGTCTTGATTTTGGTTATTTCAATCCTACATTGGTTGGGATGAGGTTAAGATGGGAAACAATGAGATCTGAGTTCTTGGTTATTTCAATGCTACATTGGTTGGGATGAGGTTAAGATTGGAATAAAGAGAGCTGAGTTCCAGCTTAAATGTGATAACAGCTGATTGTGTTCAATCATTTGAAAAGTAGTTAATTGTTCATTTTTTGCTGGTGCTAATAATATGATGTATCCTTAAAAGATGTATGCCTAAAAATTGTGTTGTCCCCAAGAAAAGCTTTGAAATAACAGTCCTGGTCAGATTTCTGGAAAGCCTCCCTTCAATAAGATTTCAAGCATTTCAAATAAACTTTTTAAACCTACCGAGCAAAAGCAATTTTTTCCAACATTTCATTTTTTTTAATAAGACAGACTCCGAGTATGACCCTGGAGAAGTCTCTCAAGTTGAAGATGTAATGAGACTTGTTGGGTGTGGGAAGGAGGTTGGCCATGGCATCCTTATACACCTCCATTGTACTCTGGACGATGTATGGTGCCTGGGAGATGTAGTCCATGCTGAAATCTTCTTGCTGAAATCAGACAATTTGAATTGTTCTATGAATGAGGAGAGAAATCAAATCTTAACTATAGATCAAGGATACAAACCTAGTTAATTATGTTATCACTTTTATATGACAATATAAATTATTTTCACTGAAATAATTTTGTAGAAAAACTAATAGAATCAACATCAATTAGATTCATGCAGATAAAGGACAGGTTGAACTTGTTCTTGCTGTTCAATTTGAATTTATTCTAGGTGGAAAAAGACAACCTAACTTTTTTGCTTCAACAGACTTATTTTAACATGATGTATGAATGGAGGAATCACAGCAGGATCATTTAGATTTAATTACTTTTAAATATGATCATTTAAATTATTGTTGATACTAGGGCTGTTATCGATTAATTTAAATTTAATTGTTAAATTTTGATAAATTAATGAATTATTAATAGATAATTTTGATTAAAGCTAAAAATAAGATATATGACATCATTAAACTGAAAATTTCGAGGGAAGTAACAAAAACAGGCATTTGACATTTTTTATTTAAATATAAGTAGTTCATATAAAGTCAATGTATTTAAATCTTGTTATTGTTAATTAAGTAAAATTTAACAATGTTTAATATTTTATATCATTTTCCTTATAAAAACAGCTTATTTTAAAGTTTACACTTCAAAATATTTTTTTAAATGGAGAAGATTGTACGTAAAAAAAGAAAACTATAATAGCTTTAATTATTTATTAATAAATTATAAAAATGTTTAAATTATTTCCTCTGATTTTAATTGCTATTTTATCTATGAAAATAATTTAATAAATACATTTTTACCGATTAATCGAGAAATTAATCATTAATTTCCGCAGCCCTAGTTGATACAATAGGATCAAATGAACTAATTCTACTATAATGATGCAATGTTAAACCCCTTCCTTCACCCACCAACCAACTTTTTTTTTTTTTTTAGTCCCATAACCTCTTTTTCAGAGGTCGTAGGGGGTTCTAATGTTTCCATTAGAACACTCTCGGGCTTAATAGACACTGGCGGCGCTCATCCCTCTCCAGGTCAGCTGAGGACTTTCTTAGCGTTAGTCATTTCTCAACATTTTATAGTGGCTATTCATGGGCTCGATCCCACGCCCCTCAGCTTGTGAGGCGAGCGCACTATTGACTTTGCTACCCAGCTGCCAACATACATTTTAAAAAATAGTTTTTAAAAACAAATGAAGTTAAAGTTTAAATGACAGAGACAAGTCACCATTTTTGTTCTTTTACCTTAAGGTGTGTCACCATAATGGTGTTGAAGATTTTTACCATTGTTTCATCACTAAACGGATTCATAGATATTACAGTAAAGTGACGTGTAAATCTTTGAGTGACAGAATTCCTTGCGCCTCCTGGTGGAGCCATCGCAGCAATGAACTGTAGGTCAATCAGAGTTATCTTGGAGGTGTCTTTCAGATCATACCTACATCAGATGGGAACAATGTTTAGATTATTGCTAACATTTAAATTGTTGACTACTGGGTTTCATATTCAAGTGAGATGTTTAAGTAACTATTAAAGCAAAATTTTAATTTGTTTTTCTTTAGAATAGAATGTAAGACATAAATTTATTAAGTTAGTTGATTTCCTTTTTTCAAAGCATAAGTAAAAATGCCTGTTTTAGGGCAACATGACAGGATATATTATTATTTTATCAGTGTGCTAATGGGTTACATAACAAAGTCTGATTGCATGCTTTATTAAAAGTCAACATTAAAATATAAACGACACAAACCAAGAGTTTGAAAAGTAGCCTACATACCAGTGACCATGGTCCACAAACTGCCTCAATAACTCAATGGGGGGCTGGGCACCATAAACCTCTTTCTGTGGCATACTCATGTCATCCACAAATATTATACACTTCTTTCCTGGCCGTGGCCCAAAAACACCTTTCCTTCTGCGGTCAAGTTTAGACATGATGATATCCTGAAGATTAATCAAAGAAAATATCCAACTAAGTCATGTGTTATTAAACAACAAGTTATACATGATTTAATCTGGATATTTATTGTTAAAACATTTGGCTTAGACGAAAACAACGATGATGATTATAATGATGATAATGATAGCAACAACACTATCCATGCTAGCCCAGTATATTCGTTACATTCTGATGTTTAAAAATCTAACAAATAAAAAAAATTATTTAAAAGTTTTGAAAATTTGTCTTGGCTGTCACACTCTTTAAATAACTTTGTTAAACTATTTGTTCAATTTTTGGTGGAACCAACTCAAAGGTGTGCACGCCAAGAAACTTCATCCATTCCTGGTACTTTCAGAAGTTATCATGGAGGAATGCAGCCCATTTAAAGGTAAATGTTTTGATGTTATTTCCTTCAAATACAGCGGTGCTGATCCATCTATACAGTTGTAACTGTAATCAGAGATAGAATCTTGTGATGTATTCACTCAGGTACAGGATCCTTCAGCCCTGGTTTCATGTGGTCTGACTTGTTCATCCACAATCTAATTCAATAACCTTCCATCTTGCCAACAGCAGATAGAAATGTGACAATGATGTAATTTAACATGACACACTAACCACCACTTTTCTTTAAGTTGGTTTCATATACAACCAACTCTATTCTCATCTGAAGATGTGGTGTAGCAGGTAACGTCAGAATTTTTCCAGGTTTGAATATAAAGTTGTTCTCTGAGATGAGTTGCCTTCCAAGGTTAACAAGGCCATCTACCACAGGAACATGAACTGATTCAGTGTTATCTACCCCAAAGCTGTCCTATAACTCAACTCTTATGAATAATTGAAAACTCAAGAAAGTTTGTCTCCAAAAATTTCAAATGAAGTTTAAAACTGCACTCACATCTGTCTGATTAGCACAGCACTCACCTGTCTGATTAGGACCGCACTCACCTGTGTCTGATTAGGACCGCACTCACCTGTCTGATTAGGATTGCACTCACCTGTGTCTGATTAGCACCGCACTCACCTGTCATGATTAGCACTGCTCTGAGCACTCACCTGTGTCTGATTAGCACTGCACTCACCTGTCATGATTAGCACTGCTCTGAGCACTCAGCTGTGTCTGATTAGCACCGCACTCACTTGTCATGATTAGCACTGCTCCGAGCACTCACCTGTATCTTATTAGCACCGCACTCAACTGTGTCTGATTAGCACTGCACTCACCTGTCATGATTAGCACTGCTCTGAGCACTCACCTGTATCTTATTAGCACCGCACTCACCTGTGTCTGATTAGCACTACTCTGAGCAGAAAATGTAATGATGGATCCTATGTACTTGTCTTGAGGAAGATCACTCATCATTTTCTTGGACACGTAGGCACTTTTACCTGTCCCAGTTGGACCAACAAAGAGCAGTGGTCTGGAAATAAAATAAATAAAATGTACACAAATTAAAATAACTGTTCATGAACTAAAATATGTAACTCAACTTCTTAATTGTAGCAGTCTACTAGAATGACCTCGGCAGCCTTATTTAGTTGACCCTAACAGGTTATAGCAGGTTCACTCCAGCCCTCCATGTCACTGGAGTTCACTTAACAAATACTCCTGTTTACAGCAGGGGGGGTGGGGGGTTCCAGGACAAAGGAAATGACCGGTGGGGAGTTACACACCTCCAGTGGTCAGTGAGTGTTGAGGCAGTGAGAGAGGAACGAAGTAACACTTGTTTATTCTGTATATTCTTTGGTTGAAATAAACCTGTTGCCTTAAGAAGTGAATTGGACTTCAATGTTTTTAATTAATTTAGCAACCACCTGGCTACATTATAATTGTGGCAACACAATGAGTAATACGAGAGCAATGCTACAAGTAAAAGTTTGGGACTTGAAGATTTATTGTTATTATACATTAAAGTTATCAAGAACAAACCTAAAGATTTATTGTTATACATTAGAGTTATCAAGAAACAGCCTAAAGATTTGTTATTATACATTAGTAATCAAGAAACAGCCTAAAGATTTATTGTTATTATACATTAGAGTTATCAAGAACCAACCTAAAGATTTATTGTTATACATTAGAGTTATCAAGAACAGTGGCGTCACTAGAGTTGGTGTCACCCGGGGCGGTAGCTCATGGTGTCACCCCCTCACGACTTAACCTAAAGTACTCCTCCGAGTTTGCCAGTGCCAAATAACGGGAAAATAAAGAATTTTACATTTTGGTGTCAACCCCCCTGATGGTGGCACCCCCCTAGCGACGCCCCTGATCAAGAACCAACCTAAAGATTTATTGTTATACATTCGAGTTATCAAGAACAAACCTAAGATTTATTGTTATACATTAGAGTTATCAAGAACAAACCTAAAGATTTATTGTTATACATTAGAGTTATCAAGAACAAACCTAAAGATTTATTGTTAAACATTAGAGTTATCAAGAAACAGCCTAAAGATTTATTGTTATACATTAGAGTTATCAAGAAACAACCAAAAGATTTATTGTTATACATTAGAGTTATCAAGAAACAGCCTAAAGATTTATTGTTATACATTAGAGTTATCAAGAAACAACCAAAAGATTTATTGTTATATTTTAGAGTTATCAAGAACCAACCTCCCAGATGCAATGTGCAAATCCATAATGTAGCTGTATCGAGCGGTGTCAACAGTTTGAACAAGCATTTCTCGGATGTTTGGTTTGTAGCCTTCTCTTTCAACAACTTTGATACAACTATTCCAGTGTAGCCAGGTACCTCTGCCTTTTTGCTGAACAAATTATGAAGACAATTATGATACATAATTATTTTTAAAAGCAAAGAAACTTTGTGATGTCAAAGATCTCTGCTCCTGTCTGTTTATTTAATAATACTTAATATCACTAATTTAGTTACTCTGTTGGTACATAAAAAAGCAATATAAATAATCATAGACTGAAGACTCACATCATATAAATAATCATAGACTGAAGACTCACATCATAGAAATAATCATAGACTGAAGACTCACATCATATAAATAATCATAGACTGAAGACTCACATCATAGAAATAATCATGGACTGTAGACTCACATCATAGAAATAATCATAGACTGAAGACTCACATGATAGAAATAATCATAGACTGAAGACTCACATGATAGAAATGATCATGGACTGTAAACTCACATCATAGAAATAATCATGGACTGAAGACTCACATCATAGAAATAATCATAGACTGTAGACTCACATCATAGAAATAATCATGGACTGAAGACTCACATCATAGAAATAATCATAGACTGAAGACTCACATGATAGAAATGATCATGGACTGTAAACTCACATCATAGAAATAATCATAGACTGAAGACTCACATCATAGAAATAATCATGGACTGAAGACTCACATCATAGAAATAATCATGGACTGAAGACTTACATCATAGAAATAATCATGGACTGAAGACTCAAATCATAGAAATAATCATGGACTGAAGACTCACATCATAGAAATAATCATAGACTGTGTTTTCAGAGGGAAACATGACTTCCAGTTTTTTAATTTCATCTGGTATTGGAAAATCTAAATTTTTGTTGTCCAGAAGGTTGAAATAAAACTCGTTGAACTTTCTCCTTCCATCGTTGTCTGTACATCCCGCAATAGTCCAGGGAATGCCAAACAACAATGCTCCCTGTCAATTAAAGGGAGGTAGTCATCATGTTTAATATGACATGGATCACAACTCTTTCAATTTCTTATGGCATGAACAATTTTTTCCTACTACCCAGGACATATGATATTTTTTTTTTAAATTAACCTCATTGATAATTTTTTTAAATTGTGTATTCTTATCCTTTTAGATCTTATGTGTCTTTAGGGTACTTGAATAAATTTAAAATATGAATAAATACCCCATACTTTTATTTTAAGGGTAAATAAATTCAATTATCCCATTCTTAGGAAAACATTATTCCTTTATCGTACGTACACAGGAAAGTGTGGTTTAAAATTTTTCTTGTATAATATTTTATTTTATAAATCTATCAAATTTTGTCAAATATAGCAAGTGACATCTTTAGATATTTACAGCAGATAAAGGGAAGCTAGAACATGACAAGATTGTACTCACACAGTAGTAGGACTTGAGATGTTTGTTAGTAGCAGCATGTTCTGCTGTGAGAACATCGTTAAGCTGCATGTCTATAAAACTTAACAATGAAACCACCTGATTCGAGTGGCTGGCCTGAATGTACTCCTGTCAACAGATACAAGATTTTAAAAGTTACTGTACCCACTGACCTCTGTCCAGGGCAATTTATTGTGCAGTATGACTAAATAAGTCTCTAATGATGCATGGTAAAATGACCGTTAACCACTGTATATATCTGTTCTAAAGCTGACCTTTTTTGGACAAAATCTAAGGGAAAAAGTTGAGGGGGCGGTTGGTTTATGAGCGGGTCATAAGTGATTTCTGCATGTACATTGAATATCAATGTTGTGAGGGAGTAAAGTGGGGGAGGGAAAGTGTCTCCTCTCACGGGCTTGTGTCAGTATGTCAAAGCAAGTAGGCAGTCTTTCATATGAAACATCAGACACCACTTCTCTTTTCTGTCAAGCCGGCATAGCTATCTACCCCCACCTTTCTCAATATCAACATTATCCTTGACAATGCCGCGCCTATTACGCCATAAATCCATTTTTTGTCAGGTCCCTTTGAGTTTGACTTAAAGAGGTCCAACTGTATATTAATGAAACATTTCTGGTGTTTTTTACTGACTTTTATAAAAATTAAATATAAAAAACATTCTAAAAAACTTTTTAATACAATAAAAAAGACATCCATCTTCTTTGTTATTAAAATCTCTTTGTTCTTCGACCTAAACAAGGTGCGGTTGGTCTAAGCTGTAGTGAGCTAGACTACCGAACCACTGCAAGAACTCAAGTTGCGAGTTCGAGCCACGGTACTGGCAAAGCCCCCGGGGCATTGTGCTAATCATACAATCCCCTGCTCATTAGTGGTCAATGAAACTTGTGAACGCTACTTCACTTGCTCCCACTGACCTTCATGGTCTGTAAGGGATCAATTATTTTTTTAGTATTTTATTTATCTTGAACCTAAACAGAGACAAAAGTAAACAATCATAATGACCAATTAGTTTTTACAGTCAAACTTCCCTAAATCGTAAACATCCCTATGTCAAACTAGTTGTTAGGAAAGGAAAAATATTACAGCCCCACTCCACTGTGGAGGGACTCAAGTGTGGGGGGAGGGGCTTTCTCAGTGGTGTTGGTATTTCAAAGCTAAAGCGGCTTCAGTTCATTTGAAACATTAGACACCGCCTCTCCTTCCTGTCCAGCCTTTCTCACTGGTATGGCCCCTAAATATCAACATTGTCTTTGATTAATCTGCATCTGTTAAACCATGTTCCCTAACTCAAAAACTCAATCAGTTGAATTTTGTTTCTTTGGGTCCCTTTGAGTATGACTTAGAGAAGTCAGACTATAGTTTCTTTTAAAAATGTGTACCATTTTTTTTATGTCCTATTTTACTTAGGAGTCGGCTGGAAAGCGGGCAACACATTTTTATACTCTTTTTTTGCAAAAGTGGGGTGGGGGGTGGTCGGCTTATAAACAAACGGGCTATAGAATCAGTATGAGGGTATTCATTCAGTTGTTGGCTGAAATTTACTTGACATAAGAGTCTTAAGACATTACATTGGTGAACTTACCTTACATAAGTGTCGTACAAAGTCAATGCAGGGCTGGATCAGCCACTCAGTTAATTGGTAAATGAAAGTTGGGATATCAGGTGTTAAAAAGGCAGGTAATGTATTTAACCAGGACTTGACTAAAGGCCTCCATCCTAATGTGGAAGGCTCAAGGTAAATCATGCCACAACGAGATACAGTGGCTGGCTGCAGAAATAGAAATAACTTTAAAACTGATTGCCTCAATTCAACATTATTAGTAGTTAGCATCAACTTTTAAATACCATATTTTCGGGAAAATTTAATGAGAACTTACAGCAAATATTTTGTTAATTACAACTAGAATGGTCAGTTAGATCATCTGTTAAATTTTACAGATTGCAAATTTTTTACTTGACATTTATAATCTTTTGTACAGATAAGATTTAGTGGGGACTTTTCAGACTTATCTGATCAATGTAATCATTGAGTTTTTAAAACAATCTGTTGAAACAAATATTGTTTCAATAAATGCTACTTCTGACTTCCATATAACACAAGTCACCAGATGCCTATGAGGGGAAGCCCACAAGATTTAAATCTTTATCAAGATAATATTTTAACACTGAAAAAGGTTGAAAAGATGAAGGACAAATTTAAAATACTGATACAAGCATCTAGGTCAAGTCTGAAACATCCTTAATTGAGTTGTAACAGATCTTTCAATTTGTCACTGTAAGTAGGTACAAATTATGGTCGCCAATGTAATACTTGTTTCAAACCCTTACACTCACATTAACTTACCCCTCTTACCCATATGTTACCAACTTCTCCCTCCATCATATTACCATAGATCTCTCCCTTAAATTATCACTCAACCCTCCCCAAAATAGTTCAAACACTATTCCACCCCCGCCCCCAATATGTCTACCTAGAATAAATTAGAAATAACAGATTCATATTTCATTGTTAGAAAAATTACTGGACTATTTCTTTAATTATCCCCCATTACATCTATGTATTTTAGCACCACTGATGTCTCCTTGTAACTAGTTACTGATTACAAGAAGTTAATTTGTTTTAAATTGAGATAATTGTTCAGTGAAAAAACAAGCAAGTGAGAGTATTGACATACAGAAGCTTGTGACAAGTCCATGGTCTCAAACACCATGGTCATCTGGTTGGACATCTGGATAATTTCTCCGCTCATCAGGCAGAGTTTTTTGTTGTCGTCTAGCACAGTGTTCATGTTCTCAATCCATACTGCATCAATAGGACCGTCAAATATCACCCACTTCCTGTCAGGTGTCTGCGACACTGCATACTCTCGAAATGAGTTGGCTGTCACACCATCAGACCACTGGTATCAATCAATAATTATTACGATATAAAGTATCTTAATGTATATTGTAATATGTTAAGTTAATAAAATAATGATTATATTTTCTCATATTTTTTAATGACCCTGGTTAAAACTTTACAAATGATATCAGCAGCCTTGTGTTTTCTGTACATGGGACGATGCTAGATTTGTCAGCAAACAGTGACTATAGATAGTATCAAGATCAGATTTCTATAACTCCTTGCTAAGGACCTGAACTTGACTTAAATTAACAATATTATTTTTATTGAAATAAAAATGTTAAAATGAACAGAAAGATGGTAACCTCGTGTGAAACAGGATCAAATTGTCCGTAGAGTTGTCCCATTGTGATGGCCTTGGGATTGATAACACAATAAATGACAGCTTCGTACTCTTCATGACCTTCACTCCTGAGCAGTGTCATCCCCTCAGCCAAGGTCATGAGAACTTTGGTCTTACCTCCATATGGTTCACCCACCATCATAAAGCTGGAGAAGATCAAAAGGTTGTATTGTCTCAGAATGATACCAAATGTTGAAATAACAATTCACACACACGAAATACATTTTGATAGTCAACAATTTCTTGAATATAACAAGAGTGGATGTTATCTATGGCTTTGTGTAATATCGTTTGATTTAAACAATGCTTATGATGAAAAAACCTTTACAAATTTCAATAAGTATAACAATACACAGAAAAATGCGTTTCATGTTCTGACTTGCAGATTTACATACAGAAACATAAAGTCCCTACAAAGATACAATGCCTTTGCATTGCCCTACAGTTGACACATAAGTTCTTATCAAAAACAACTGAAACTGTAAGAATATTTATTTTTAACTAATAATTCATCTAATTTTTGCCATCTGAAAAAAAAGAACTTACCCGTGACGAACAAGCATCATTTCGTATGTTTGTATGATTTTCTCTTCAAAACTTGGTACAAACTGCAGATTGTTCTTCTCACTAACCCTTCTCATAGCATTTAAGAATAATTCATAATCTGCCTGAGGTAACTTTAGGCCAGGAAACAGGTCCGATATGATGCCATTAAATAGTGGAATGTCATGTGCCAGAAATTTTGGGAGATTGACATCAATAATGGAGCGAAGAATCTGTTGATTGATGGTGTCACAAACTTTCAGTTTAAAATGTTTACATTTCTTTTTGGATTAATTAAAACAAAATGTTGAGATAAGTTTGAATTATGAGCTGTTTCATGGTGAGTGGATGACACTAGAATTATCAATGCTTCATCATTCATATCATTATATGCAATAAGGAACAAAAATATTCAAGTGCTAAGTAAAACTGAAAAAAAATAACTCACTTTCAAAATCTAATTTTATTAACTCTAACTTACATTGCGGAGTTTTAAAAATTACACTTGTTAAGGTTATCATGAATAACAAGAATGATCAAAAAGCAAAGTTTAAATCAATTTAAGAAACATTAATTAATTGTCATAAATACAAATTAAACTTATTTATCTTTCAATTTGTCTGTATTTTCTGTTTTTGTTGAGGTTAACTGCTTTGTTTTTATTGATCCTAAAATAAGCTGATTTAATTTTAATTCAGATACCAAAATGTCCTCAGCTTGTGTCCTATATTTTAGTTTGAGATTCCCTGCAGCAGACAGCACAGATTTCACAGCACGCATGCCATAGTCGTAATGAAACTGGGAGGAGAGTAGCTCAGAGCACAAGCGATATGTTGTGACAATTTTTACAGCCATGTCTCTAGCAGTCAAAAATCCAACTGAGTACAGAGAGATTTCTGATATCATGGCGTAGTCTGGCACCTGGGGAGGGAGCAGCACAGACAACAACACAGTAGGGCAATTTATCACTCAGTAGATGACTGTAAAACATTTAAGTGCTTTTAATTACAGAGGTGAAAGAAAGTAAGACATTCAGAACCAATAACAAAAAGGAATTTTGAGAAACTGTTCTATCTTATCGTATCTATACAGACGCTCCTTCTATGCAGAAGATAATTGCGTCCACAGACATTGACGGATGATCTGTTAAAAAGTGATGCAGCGTTCACAGGCCACAGCTATGAGGGTTCCACACATTACCCAACTGCCTCTCTGGTGTTAGATAATCATTTGCAGCTGGGTGACTCACGGACGCCCTAGGCCCCTAGAACAAATCCTTGCCTTCACATGGATTTGAACCCGTGACCATCAGTATGCCAGTCGAGCTCACTGCCACTTGACCACCTTGTCCCACATAAAGACCATGGTCTGACCTTGTCATGTAATCAGAGAAACTGCCATCAAAAATGACACCATTTTCTATTGGAGATGAATGGAGGGGAACAAAATAAAATAAAAAGCAATGATTTACATTTATGTTTTTCAAGTGCTTAACCCACCATCATTGCTACAGTTCGGAAGAGAACTTTAAGGTTGTCAGGAAGTTCTGATCTGCCGGCATAGCCAGGATTCATGGTGATACAAACGTAACAATTAGGGTTGAGCTTCAGTTCTGTCCCTTCAAACACAAATGTCTCAACTTTGGCTTGCACGGCTCGAATAATGCACAAAATCTGGGGAAAATTTGAATTCATTTCCAAGTTTTATGTGGTGTAAAATGGGGAGGTCTTATTTAAAATGATTAAATCTGAAAATTCTCTTTTATATCTTTAAGTGGATTCAGTGGCGTAGCTAGAGCTTTTGCCGCCCGGGGCGGTCTCCAATTTGCCGCCCTTTTAGGGGTGTCCATAAATGACATCACACATGTGGGGGGGGGGGGGGGGGA
>MUZC01000339.1:131350-254366 GCA_002072015.1 Radix auricularia | reverse complement strand
GAGTATTGTCAGAGACAATTAGGTAGATTATTGTCAGAGACAATTAGGTAGAGTATCGTCAGAGACAATTAGGTGGAGTATTGTCAGAGACAATTAGGTAGAGTATTGTCAGAGACAATTAGAGTATTGTCAGTGTTTAGCTTTGGTTATAAAAATTTTGGACACCTCTACAGGATGATTAATTAATTGACATTAAAAAAAAAATTCTTTGTGTAACCCATTTCAAAACTGTCGTCAATTCTTTTGAAATTTTATAAACTACATCATTTATAATATACAGTCAAACCTCTTATAACAAGCAAACTTTTTTCTAAAAAGTTGGTACCCTAAAGAACAACACTTTGCATAACAGGTGACACAGAAAAGGGAAGCCCCCTTTTCCAACAAATTCATGGGTAAGCAGCACTTCTGCCCCAATATAGCATGTGTTTAGCCAGTACTTGGTCTGTCAGCGCGTATTGCTTTCATGAGTGATCCAACGTTTTTACAGATTTTGAATTCAAACAGTATTTGTAATTTTTTTAGGTGCTAAAATGTCTTTGGAAAAAAAAAACACAAAAAGACAGTCATAAAAGAGAAAAAAATTAACTGTTGAAATTAAATGTAAAATCATTGAAAAGCGAGAAAAAGGTATGTGCATGGCTAATCTAGAACGCGATTACATGCAATCGCCCAACGTCAACGAACTGCACTATTTTCATGAACAATTGAGGAGATGAATGCTTCAAAGGTAGTGTCAAGAATGTCTAAAAAAATGGTTACGACACATTTTCTTCAAACTTTAAACCGTCAGCAAAACTTCTGCAAAACCAAATGTCTTTAGACAATTTTCTAGTTAAAAAGGAATAATTATTTGTCATAAGTTCACATTTTTGTTTACGCTTTTTATTTCAAATCTTAATTGTATTCCAAGCTGTTTCTTTCTTTCATAATTCATAGGTAATTTTATTTAAATAATTTTTTTTTTGAAAATGACTTGTTTTTTGTCAGCATGGAACAGATTATCGTAAATTACATTGATTTGAATGGGAAAAAATGGTATCGTATAATGAGTGTTTCACTTAATAAGTAAGACTCTAGAACCAATTAAACTCGTTATGAGTGGTTCCACTGTAATTTCAAAGTTCTTTATTGAGATGGGGGCTGAATCCGATTATACGTTCCCAAATGGGTCACATAGCAATTAATTCTGCGTTCTCTTCATTTGTTTTTTAGGTTTAGATTTAGAATTTTTATTTGTTAATTTAGGGTTTGGGTTAGGTTTAGTTATAATTGTTCATTTAGGGTTTGGGTTAGGTTTAGTTTTAGAATTTTAATAGTTGCATTTTCCTATTTCTTTGGTACGCAGCATAACAACAAAGATGGCGGCCATGTAATGCTGGAAATTCACCTCGGAAAACAGTTTTTTTTATTTTTGAAAAATAAAGCTTTTAATAACATAACATGCTCCAATTTGAACATACTACAATATACCATACTACAATGTAACACACTACAATATAACATGCAACAAGGTAAAGTGCTAAAATCTAAAATGCTACAATATGAAACCCATTTATATCACATACTACAAATGAGGAACCAAATAAATGACCATCAAACATTAATTACATAAAAAATATTGAACAACTAACTTACTTTGCTAGCAGCCACAGATATAACTTCAAACTTCTCCATGAGGGGGTCCAGTCCAAGTTTGAGGACCTTCCGTAATGTGGTTCCAGTGTCAGGGGTAAGATTGAAGCCAGCAATTTCAGACATAGCATCCCAATGACGTTTCCTAAGGCCTGGATTGCACATGATTCCAATGGTTGGAATAACTTCCTATGGAAAAAAAAAAGATGCTTATCATTGTATCTGTAATAACCTTGACAGAATCAATACACTATCATCACTTTATGTCCATTCTATATATCACTACATTTAAACTATATAACCATAACATTATTTCTAATCAAGTATTATGTTATTATCATTACTCTTATGTCTTTTTACAATCAATATTTTTTCAAATACATTTTTCATTTATTAATTTTAAATTTTTTGTTTGCAAAGGAGTGCTTCTTACCTATTCATTTATTATCTTGTTAAATCTATACTGCGCTCCATTAATTCCCTTACACCTAAACTGATTTCAGTCTCATCCTCTGTTTTAATATTCAATATAGCTAATCAATAATCTAATGCTCACTTTGAACTGATTTATCCCTTGCATCATGTAATCAATGACACCCAAAATCTCAGGTGGTTTAAAAGCTTCAAATTCTGTAACAGCAACCTCTTTGCCAGCTGCAATATCTGCTCTCATCTGCTTTTTAAATTCCCTCTCTAGATCATCATGATCCATCTGTATAATATTAAGAAATATATTGTATGTATAGCTAAAAAAAAAATACAGGTAAATTAAATGGCCAGTGGAATAACAAGACAAATCATTATTTTATCCTCTATTCTGGCTTATTACAATTAAAATGGTGAAAGTATTATTTATGCTCAACAACTGATTAACTGTTATCTTTTCCTATTGAAACAAAAATTAAACCTTTAAACAATTAATCCAGTTATCATAAAAGAGTTAACAATTTGTCTCTAACTCATCAGTGCTTATCAATTAATTTTTAAAAATATTTTTTATATGAAGGTGTATTTTTTAAGCTAGAGAAATACTTAAAATGCCATCTATTTAAATGGGTCTCAAATTAAAATCTCTTCAAAATTTTTTATGATCTGAAAATAAAATAGTGCAATGTAAGATAAAAGCAGGTCTAATGTGTGAATTAATGAAATAATCTTACATAAATAATTTTTTCCTCTTAGTGTTACATTAACATTAAAAGATTTTCCCTCACTTGACTAGTTAATTCAACATCATAATTCAATACCTTTCACCCACCTGCATTTTTTTCAAACGAAGAGCAAATATCTTCTGTGTTTTAAAAAACTCTCTCCCATATTCTTCAACTTCATTAGCAATGGCCTCTACATTTTGGTCCAAGAAATCACCATCCATGCATCTGGAGTGTATTAAATCAGTTTTAAATAAATAAATAGATTAATTTATATAGCGCTGTATCTCAGTAAGAAACTGTGTTCACAGCGCTTTACATGAAGGTAATAACATACATATAAATAATAAATTAGCATTTATACCATAATAGCCTCATTAATTACAGTATATAACACAAAAAAGCTATGTTAATCATCAAAAGAAATGTTTTCATTAATTTTGAAAATAAATTTTGAAAAATGGTCTAGAACAGGCGTATTTTAGACTATAGTTTATTATTTCTTCCAGTGACCTTCACCCATCTACTAAATTCCTTTGTAATCCTGTTTCAAATCACATCACATAATACTATAAAACAAGTGCTCCATTTCTTTGAGTACCCTTAGACTTTTTTGGTCAAAAATGACTTTTATTCATTTTATGAAGTCCTATTTTAGCAATAATACATATTCAATATTAAATTCTTTTATAGTTAAAATAGGTTTATTTAATTTTAAAAAAAAAAAAATTGATCTCAAGATATACGCAAAAAATAAAAACGTTTGGAATGAGAAAATCTAGTAAGAATAATTTCTTTTAGCAGTTGAATTACAATGCTATCTTATTTAATGGGCTCGTAACCTAGGAAATGACTGACATGTTATCTTGTTGTATTTGTTGTTTCCCTTGAAAATTAAGTTTGATCTACTCTGTTCATTTTTTGGTTTTAAGTATTTAACCATAATCAAAATATCTGTATATATCATTAACCAGAAATAAGGACAAGACGCCAGCAAATAAGCATAACAAATGACACTCTTGAGGGTCAATAAATTACAGTTTACGGTTGGCAAGCAAGGGTGGTTAAGCGTGGGGGACAGGTAATAACAACCACAGTGTCTTAAGACTAACAATGTGTCTGCAGTTCCCCCCCCCCGACTCCGACTTAGTTTTGAGGAGAGATTTTTTTCTCTATATATATATATAATTAGCCAGAAATTAGGACAAGCTCAAGCACAAGACGCGAGCAAGCAAGCATGACAAATTACTCTCACTAGGGTCGACCAATCACCATTTATTGTTGGGTGGTGGAGGGGGGCATATCTCAACACCAACAATGCAACTTGCCTTCACTAACATTGTTCTCATTTCTTCATGCTGATGTACTTTCCCCTTTTCTTTGCATTATCTATGAGCAAGTCTGTGGCCTATGCTACGCCACGAATCATATTTAGTCAAACATATATTATTGAATTGTGAAGTTTCTCTAGGCTATTTTGATGTTTTCATGAAAGTGTTGATTAATTGGAATAGTAGAAAGAACCCCTAATTTAAAGCATAGTCAGGAATGGAGTTTGTTAAAAACCACATATAAAATCTTTTACTTTTATAAATACTTTTATACTTTTATAAGGGTCCAGTTTCATAAATTTTATAAAATAAGGGTTCAGTTTCATAAAATAAATTTTAAAGACTTACTTTGCTAAGTTGAAAAGGAAATTCTAATATAAATCACATTCAAATTATTTGTGTATGCAATAGGATCCCCTTTTTTCTAACACGATTTCATACTTAATGGAATCTTGTACTCCAATATAATCCTTTTTCTCACAAGGATCTTTGTGGAATCACTTTTCTATTAGTCCGAGTTCAGCCTTCCATGTACATATTAAGTATGAGAATTTAAGTAAGTGATTTCTTTAAAAAATACTGTGTTCAAATATAAATAAATTGATGTTTCCTTGCTGAAGTCTACACTAAACTTTCATCAACCTTTATTAAGTTTTATGTATTGCAATGTCCTTAATTTATTGTTAATCGAAAACCAATGATGACATTTTATCTAATGTTAACTTAATGTCTATCCTGGTTTTTCTTAACTGAATTCTACACTGAGCATGTGTTACTCAAAAGTTTATAACTGACCTTTTCTCACATCTCTGCCACTTGAGCACAGTATTAAAGAACCTATAGAATGGTTCCAAGGCTGCAGAGATTTGATCATAGTCTGGGTACTCCATTGGAGGAAATCTGTACAAAGATTCTTCTTTGCGGATCCACTCCATCTATTAATCAATATTATGTATGTTAATAAAATATATTGTTAGATATGTTTTAGATAATAATAGATCCAAATATTTCAAAAACTAGTAAAGCATATTTAAATCATTTTGAAAACTTCCAATAAATAAGCACGTTTGATTAGTTATCAAATATTGAATAAATATTATTGAAACCCAATTTATTATTATGCAATTGTGAATTTACTTTGATCTATGCATTTAAAGATTCAAAATACTTCGAGGACTGTCATTTATTTTATAAAGTTTTGACAAGCTTAGATTTAAAATAGCTTTCAATCTTTACATTTAATAATCATATATAAGCTGAAATTTGATTCCAAAAAAATGATTTTTATTCACAAAAAACATGCACATAAGCCAAGAAGACTTGTAGCAATTTTTTGTTCAAATGTCTTACTCCTGCTATGCGCTTCAATAAAGAATAAGAAAACTATCTTGGCAAACATTGTTAAATTAAAATTTCAACTGTTTCAGAGTTGTATTTACTGAATATTATGAATAAACTTCATAAAGAAATCATTGCAGTAGACGTAATTTTTTTGCTTTAGGTCATGGGTACATTAACAATAATTAATTTTTATTAAATACATGTAGTTGTAAATATTGTGTGCATTGAAATTATTTATAAGTGTAATAATATTTTTTTAGCATATGATTGACTGGGTATTTATTATTGGTGATGATGTGATCCATGGAAAATGATGTCCAATGTATTTATAAACATACCCTCCCACCCCCACTTTATTTTTGGTGTTTTATACTTAGCTTAAGGTAATAAAACATCAAGAACTCACTCACATTCAATTTTTAAAGTTGATTCATTAATAGCCCAAGAGTATGTCAAACAAGGAGACCCTCAAATATTAGCAGTTGTACAAATACATCTCGTTTCCCAAGCTTTCACTTCCTACCACTTCCTTAATTGTTTTGTAATACCAAACCATTTCCCTTGCTACCACTTTTCATAGGTGAAAATAAGAAGGCACGAATAAAATATCCAAATACACAAGAAATAATGCATACAAGAATAATACAGGAGCTGCTAGATGCTGCAAATGATTGTCAACTAGAACTAGCTTCAAGAAGAACTTTTAGGGCAACAACACTTGACACATTTGTGTCCATTGCCTCCTGCCCTTGAACTTTCAGTTCCTGATAACCACCCTGAGTAACCTTTGGTACCAATCAAGTTGCCTCTTTTTAAAAAAAAGCACCACAGACCCCAATCAACATATATAGGGACCAGAATTATCTTAACATTAATTGTGGGAAATGAATGAAAATAACAAGAAGAAATAACACAACCAAGAAGCAACACCTTCAAGGTGCAACACCTTCAAGAACCCACCTGTGAGCTGAGGTCATGAAGTTTACGTTGTAAAGTACGAGCATCAATGACATATTGCTGTATCATGTTTAATTCACCATAGTCATTAAATTCCTCTACTCGTTTTTTAAGTCGATCAAGTTCTATAGTAACTTTATTTCTGGCTTCCAACAGTTTCATCTCACCATTGCGCTTTGTCTCTTCAAGAAGCTAAAAAAGTGAATAATTTGAATGAGTTCAAGAGTGATTCAAGTAATTCAAAAACTCAGGGATAAATCAATAGCTTTATAACTTTCCATCAGATCCTAATACATCTAATTGTATTTGTCCTATAAGCTGGTGCAAGACTTCTTATCAAGCAACTGCTTGTCCAACACACTATAATAAAAAAAATGTTAAATTATAATATTTCATATAAAGAATCTAACACTAATATGTGCCCTATTTAAGCTTTCAATAAATTTGTCAAAATTTAACCGTTATTTTTTTTTATCATTGAATTTTTTTCTGGATTTAAAAAAAAATGTTAAAGGTTTTTGAGACAGGTTGTTGTTGAGGGCAAGTTAATTGTTGAACAAGTTAACGATATAATGTATAGGTGCCTCTCATTTTGAGAAAATGGAAGTTCTCTGATAAATATTTTTTTAATGGACTAAAAAAAATGCCATTGGTTTTTTTGTGGACTTATGATATGAATGCAATAGTTTGTAAGACTAAACAGACTGAGGAGCAATGTTCCCTTTAAGCTGTGTGACCGCACAGATATCTGACTGATGCCGTGCAGAAGTTTAGAATTACAGAGCTTCAAATTTTGTAAAACATTGCACAAAGTATGGAAGCTGTGCAATTTTGCACATATACTTTTTAACTTTGCACATGGACAAACAACACTTAGAGAAAAAATTGCTGAGGAGGTGAGGTAATGGAGCCTTCCAGGAGTCTAATGAATCTAAACACTCAAACATCATGTAGACAAAAACTCAGTCTAATACTCAATCCAGACACACACAAAAATGCAGACAAAAACAGCCACAATCAACTTGTTCAAATATATTTCTTTAAGGTGTTGATTCTAGTTGACTATTTTTTAAGATAGTTAAACATAAACTTGAGTAGATTCAGTCATTAAGGGTAGAGACATACCAAGTCATTATTATCAAAGATTGGGATGATTCTGTCCGGCCAGGTTAGCACTTGTGAGTTCATGTGCATGTCATCCTCACTAAAGAAAAACCTGTCAATTAGGTACATCACTCTGTTGGCTGAGTCCTGTGGTGAGATAGAAAGATGTGAGAAAAGAGATCCTGTCAATCTGGTACATGATACCATCAGACTGTCACTCTGGTACATGATACCATCAGACTGTCACTCTGGTACATGATACCATCAGACTGTCACTCTGATTCATGATACCATCAGACTGTCACTCTGGTTCATGATACCATTAGACTGTCACTCTGGTACATGATACCATCAGACTGTCACTCTGGTTCATGATACCATCAGACTGTCACTCTGGTTCATGATACCATTAGACTGTCACTCTGGTACATGATACCATCAGACTGTCACTCTGGTACATGATACCATCAGACTGTCACTCATGTACATGATACCATTAGACTGTCACTCTGGTACATGATACCATCAGACTGTCACTCTGGTACATGATACCATTAGACTGTCACTCTGGTACATGATACCATTAGACTGTCACTCATGTACATGATACCATTAGACTGTCACTCTGGTACATGATACCATCAGACTGTCACTCTGGTACATGATACCATCAGACTGTCACTCTGGTACATGATACCATCAGACTGTCACTCTGGTACATGATACCATTAGACTGTCAGTGCTGAGATAAAAGACTACACAACACATTATTAATATTTTTAATTGACCTGTACTCGGTTTCTTAGAACAGACATGGCACTAGAACGAGCTTTTTCCATGAACTGAGTTAAAGCAATCAATTCTTCTGTTGTTTTTGGAATCTGTTCAGCTTTTTCTTTGATATGTTCAAACTTGTGGCAGATGCTGAAATAATGACACACAATGTGATATGATAGCACTTAAAAGTGTAATGTGAAAAAATTATAGGTGTATTATTTGTATCTAACTTAAGGCTAGTTTTGACTGTTAAATTTCAAGTTTGATTTATGATTTTAAGAATAGATTATTGTTAACAATGTGATATTTTTATGCGACAAATGACCAACTTGATGTTTTCAATTCTGTGTTCCTCTATGACAGCGACCAGGAGTCCATGACACAGTTGTCTGGAAGTTTCCACTAGTCCAGTCTTGAGATCCTCACAGAAGACTGTCAACAGGTCAAAACTTTCAGTGGATGGAAGGCTCTGGATCTCTGAGATCATTTGGTAGAACTCATTGATGAACTGTCAATCAAAATATTTATGCTGGTCAAATAGCATATTATAAATCATCAAGTGCATTCCCAGTCATGGCAGTTCAGACTCAAACATAAGGCAAGCCTGACACAAAGGTCAATTAGGATAGTTACTAATATATAATATCATCCATAAAGGTCCACTGAAGTATTTTTTTTTAATTCCTTTTATTTATGTAGGGTCCCCAATAACACTTTAAAAATATAACTTAAATAGTGGCACGGTGTATAACTTACCTCCTTGTGTTGAGTAAAGGAATGATCACATTTGAGATACTCTTCAATGTCTGCTGCTGTTTCTCCATTAACGATATGACCATATTCATCAGCTGCAAATAAAAAAATAGTTAGCAGTATGCAAATTGAGAATTACAATTTTCAAATTGCATATTTTACAAATAATTATTGCTTGATAAAAATAATGCTAGAACAAAGATGTAATTTTCTTAAATTAAGACCTTCAAATAGCGCTCTAAGGAATCAGTATGTACATTAGCACAAAGGAATTATATTGGCTTCTGCTAACAATCATTCCATCTGTAAGGCAACAATGCTGTATCCACTAACATTAATGTGTAAAACAAGGCAACGGCTTCATATACAAACTCAATACAGAGCTTGTTGCTTAAGAGTAGTCATGTTTTTTGCCATCAGTCCAGCCATTTCAAATACTTAAAGAGCTCCAACAGAGGAACAATGCTACGACAATTAAGATCATATCATATCTAACCAAAACTTATTTTAAAGGTGTCAAATATGGCTAGAAAACAACAAAGAATTGTTTTTTAAACATAGTATACCTATCAATATATGCAAAATTTAAAAAATAAATGCTTATTAATACTTGTTAGCCCAATATAAATCTTGCTCTTAAATAAAATTTTTGGTGCTGGTGGCAGGGATTATTCATTTAGAAATAAATTTTTCAATAATAGAGTGATGCTTGTTAGTGGGCCGAGGACTGCAAACAGAAAATATCTTACTAAATTTATTTAAAAGTTTGGTGGCTTCAGCGTAGTATCGTCTAACATGAACTTCCAACTTTTGACAGATTTCATTGATGATATGAGTTGAGATGGATGTGTCTATGCAGGCATCTTCTTTCTTCCATTCAAGATATGACCTGACAGTTGGAACCTGGGGAGATAATTTTACAAGATATGATTTGATTCTTAGAGATTCTGAAAGATTTTAAAGAGAAGTATGACATGGCTATTGGCACTTGTTGAACTAAAATGTTGCCAAGTGAGAAATTCATTTCTAGTTAACCACATTTCATTACAGTTCCAGAACCTTTTTTGTAGATCCCAGTCCCAATGTGCAAGCACCATAAAATTAATTAGAAGGTTAACTGTGTCTATATCTACATCTATATATTTTGCCTAAAGATGTGACAAATGTCCACATATATACATAAGTTGAAAAAGTTGCAATAAGAACATATATAATAGTAATAACCTGTGGCCTTGAATACCTTTTGGAGGCTAATGCACAGCCTTTTGACATAATAAAGTATGGCTTCAATGACATCTTCAACGCTGTTGGTGAATTTTATCTCATTATCCACAAGAGCCAGGTTCAACTGCAGCTGGAAGAGCTTCAAGGAATTCTCAGGGCGAAATAGCTTTTCATATCTCTTCAGTGTTGTCACAAGCATTTGTTTGATCTGTGTGTGTTGTGTAAAATAAATTCAATCATATTCTACTGAATGACCATCTTGTGTGTTCTATGGTCATCAAATCCTGATAGGACAAATCTTTTGCTACAAATTTTACAACAGCAGAAATGAAGCAATGGCTTACCATATATACTTGTTCTAAGCCCGTTCGTTCATAAGCCGACTCCCCTTTCTCTTTCAGAAGAGAATAGTATAAAATGTGTGCAACCCGCTGGTAAGCCAACCCAAAAAATAATAGGAAAGCGTAGCCAAAAGTGTACACATTTTTGGGGAAAAACAATTGCTGAAGCGCATATATTTAATATTATAAATTGAAAACAAAATTTGTAACACATTTTATTAAAAAATTCAAAAAAACAAACAAATACAATGAGGAAGAGCAGAAGTTCAATAGCATTTTATTGCTTCTGGTAGAGCTGCAAAATTGTAGAATGTAGAAAAGCACCTTGATGATTTACAATAACAACACCTTACATTCAATGTACATGCAGAAATCACCTACGACCCACTCGCAAGCCAACCCTCCAACTTTTCCCTCTAGATTTTTTTTTAAAAAAAGATCGCTTTAGAACCAGTATATTTAGTATTTGTTTTGCTCATTTTAAAAAAAATAATAATAATGGGGACCCATCCAACAAACATTTATTTTGCAAGAACCACAATTTGCTGTCATTTTTTAAAGGATTGCTTCTAGTGTATCATTCTGCCCTATATCAAAGGTTGAATATGCTTTAACAACAAGAGCAATACAATTATGTGCCGCTTTTAAGGTGGATAAAGGGGCAATTTGAAAAATAATCTAGATGGCATTAAATAGGTTAGTAGTATTGACTCAAACTAGTGTGAGTAGAGATGGGTAATAATCGTGAGGTGCTTATGGCCAGTAGTGTCATTTTGGTAGAGAAATTATGTATAAGTCAAACTATTTGAGTTAAAAATAAGAGTTCAAAGCCCCATAAACCAAGATTAAGAAATGTTCTGCAAGGTCATGGAGGTTAATGAATGTGTTCTTTTGTGTGAACTTAGTGAGTGCGTGATAAAGTGAATGCTGGGAGAAGCAGCTAATGAAAGTGAAGCATAGTGCACCATGGGAGCAAATGGTAGTGGTGAGGGAGAGACAAGAATATTCCCGCTAGGAATCAATATTGTAGATAATTCTTTTAAAATATTCTAATAGGGGTATGAATCTTATCTTGTTTATCTGTTACAGACACTCCTAAATAGAAGATAATTGTGTCCTATGCTTATCCTTTGTTTGTGTCTAGTTCTGCATTATTAATTGAGTTTTAAATGTTCATAAAGTGTTGGTTTTCTTGGTTTCTTTAAACAATCCAATTATTCCAGTTCAAAATTCCAACAGGAAGAACAAGAAGTTGTATGTTTGCTATTGCATATGGAATAAGAAAAATGTTTTTATCCCTATGTCTATCTGAAGGTAGTATTAAGTTATCTTTGTGTTGTACATCCAAGTAGGATTTAATTGCCTTAGGTATTATTATGACTTTGCTCTCCTATCCCATAATGAATGATGGCAACTGCTCTAGTGTTCAAGGTTTAATGATTTAATTAATCGTATTATTCTTGTCAGTTTTGAATATTCTCCAGTAATGAATAAAGTACTCAGACTACTTCTGACCTGTATTCCTATAAGTGTTGAAGTGCTTTTATAAAATGACTCCATCTTCTCAGCTGAGTCAAGTCCCATGGACTGGAAGTTTGTAGAGAAAATGTTCAATACTTTAGGGTACCAGCTGAAAGATTCCATAAATTAATTCCCATATACCAGAGTACAATTAATAATAATAAAAAGTAGAGAAATAGGAACAAATTTACATTACACAACTTAATAAATGGTGTCAATTTTTAAAAAAATGTTTTTAAAAAACTTTAATGACAAATTAATGTTATCCTAAATGCAGTTAATATTTGCAAACAAATGACCCGTGCTGCCCTTTTAAAGACATGTCCATGCACCAAACCATAATAGCGTAGCCACTTCGTCAAAGTGGATTTGCTATGCATGGGCGCCATGGGTGGGTTTGGCCCTGGGGATGGTCTAAACCAAAACCAATAGCTGGACAAGTAAAAACTTGATTACTCCTCCTTGTTTAACATCCTTAATCTTCTGTACTGCCACCATTTTGTTCTAAATTTAACATCCTTATCAAAACTTTCTCAAACTCAAAGACATTTTTATAAAAATAGAACCTCTTCAGCCCCCCTGGGATAATTGTGTTATTATAATTATATTTCCTGAGTGTGTCTCTTTTTTAACTGCCATAGAAATATTTACCTAATTATGTATCTAGTTTTACTTTCAATCTACTATATCATTGGTGAAGTGGTGGTCATCACAGTTTAACATTTATTGACTGACTTTCAGTTGTTTGTTAAACATTTTTCTAAAAATAATTATTCATGAAAAAGTAAGCTATTTATCTAAAATCTTTCAAATTACTTTAATGGAGTAAATATATTCAATACTGGCGCACGGAATGTCTAATTAGTCTTATCTGAGACAAGATGCAATTCTAATGGCTCAAGTTACCTTTTCATAAACTTGTTTTCATTTGTGGCAAAGTCTCTGTCTACACAAGCCATAAAATCCTCTAATGTTATAACACCCATTGCTCTGGAAAAAATATACCAATGCATTAGATCAGTTGTCTGATCTTTTACATCTGTAATTGTATCATTGTTTTTTGTTGTGAAGTTGCATGTGAATCATAATTACTTTAATTTGATTTAACTGGATATTAACATTACAGGCTTATCTTTTAAAGCTGTAATTGTATCATTCATCTTATATTGCATAGCTCTAATTCTATCTAGACAGTCTAATAATGTACTGTTTTCATTATCATCACATTTCTGTCTTGTATTGTATTACCGGTAAGGTGAAATCTCCAACAAACTATATTTTGCAATAGTTGACTGACAAAACTCTAGGACAGCTGTATGCGTTGGGTTCAATAGATTTAGTGTCTGAAATATTTTCATTCTCCTCTCCAGATATTCGTCATGCCATGGCCTTCTGAAGTTTAGACCCCTAAGAAAGAAACATAGTCCTATAAACATTAAATTATGATGGACAAAGAAACACATTTCTTTAAACATTCATGTTGGCAATAGTAGTGAGGAGTAAATTTTACATTTGGTGTTGATTTATATGCATAAATGGCAAATTAATCAAAGAAAAAACTACTATTTCCCAGTGAATGAATAAAAAGGCCCCTATAAGCAAAAGATATTCTAAAGATTTTCAAACATGGTTAATATATTTTATTTTCATTTTCCCTTTACTCTAACTAAAATGGTTGACTTACAAAGGTTCACTTGGAGGTGGTCCAGCTTTTTCTGTCTCAAGTCCTTTTACTTCAGGCTTGATAAGGATATGCTGTACTGGTTAAAAATAACAAAAGGAACAATAATCTTTCAGGGAAACACACAAAACTAAAACTTTATTTGATAAGATGTTATTTAAATATTTCCCCAGATAATTAAACATTTTTAGCAGTCCTAAACATTTTTATTAATCATTACTAATTTTAAAATATGTTTTTCTTTTCTTCCTCACAAAGATTAACCATATTAAATTAATAAAATAGATATCCCATAAAAATATTTTACTTAGGGTTAAAGGGTGGTTTTATTTATATTATTAAATTACTAGAAATTTTTTTTTTTAAAAAAAGAATTATTCTATAATTAGAAGAAATGAAATTAAGAAACAAAACATAATACATCAGCTCCTGATAAATTATATTTAATAAAATAATTTAAAGTAGAGTATATTACATAATATAATTTAGCATTGGCCATCTGCTGCCTGTGCAGAAAGAGGGTGATTTTGATATTAAAAAAAGGATCTACTAACAAACAACTTTTTAAGAAAAGGAAATTTCCTCAAATCATTAACACTTTTTTTAAACCAAGAAGCTATGCTACAAATTTTATTTCCTTGGATCAATTAATTCTTTTGTTTGCCTTTAAAAATTCCTTGTCTAACTATCAAGATCACACTTTCTACATGATATATCTTATGGAAAAATAAACTTACTGTTTGACATTTCAATACTCTTCACAAACATGACATTGACCTCCTCAAAAAGTTCTTGAATTTTTTTCTCCTTTACTGGACCTGTACGCAGCTTTTCTGGAATGAGTCTTACAATACGGTCATGTGATGTTTGATCCATTGGAGCTACTGGCGTATTCATGATAAATTTCTTGAGTGCCAAGTAATTCATCTGAAGAAAATTAGAATAAGAATATTTGTTGACAAAAGTAATATTAATACAGTCCTTGTTTGCTCAATTTTTTTTCTCTAAGCTTTTTTTATTCTAGAAGATTTTTAGCTATTACCAAACCGGAATCAACACAGGATGATTGACTACAGCAAGAGATTTTATTGTAAATACAATTTTCAAATGTTTGTAATAATGAATTCTTTTTTTTACTCATAAAAGATTAAAAAGAAGTATCAGTGGGATCTCCTTTTTTTAAACTAATGATTTAGACAAAGTCAACATTTAATAACTGCATTTTTTTTAAAATTCTTTTTTCTTCAAACAGGTATATGTTATTTATATTAATTAAGGAAAATTTAGATTTAGGATTTTTTGTTTCAGCTTGTACTTTCACTTTCAATAAACTCAACTCATCTATGTATAAGAAATGTACAACTAAAACAGTTTAATAATTAAAATAGTAATATAGTGACTATGACTAGGTTAATTTCTATTACATATACATTATATATATATANGGCCTGAGGAGTCCCCGAGTCACCCAGCTCCGAATGGGTACCTAACTAGACAATAGTTAGGCGGCTGGGGTAATGCGTGGAACCCCTATAGCCGTGGCCTGTGACCGCTGCATCACTTGCCAACAGATCATCTCTCATGGTCTGTGGACGCAATTATCTTCTGCATAGAAGGAGCGTCTGTATATCTAAGATAAGATAAGATAAGTCTAGTGCACTTAGGTATAAAATTAATGTATATAGTAGGGCTGCGGAAATTAACAATTAATTCTCAATTATTTGTTAATAATTTTATCGATTAAAATAATTTCAAACGATAAAAATTTGATTAAAATTTAATAAAATATTTATATTTCTTTCAAATTATTAAAAAAATATTTTATTAACAATATAATAGCCCAGATCACAGGATCCGTATCGCTGTAGAACATAGTAACAGTACAAAAGCCCAAAAAGTTCAAAATATTATTTTTCAGGGAAAATAGCCCAATAAAAATGGATTTTATCGAAATTAACTATTTAATCCTGAAATTTTTCAAAAGTTAACTGTAAAATTTGAATTAATCATTACCCGCCCTAGGAAATAGTAATAATAATAAATATAACTTTTATGCAAACTCACCTTCAAGCAATGGTCCTCAGAAGGCATGAACTAAATGAAAGGAATTTAAACTTATCAGTGCTTTCCAAAAGAATTTTTTAATAATAAGTTGGCTTTAAAAGATTTCAAAAATTCTAATAATTTAGAAGAAAAGCCTCATATTAAATTGCTTGTAGACATATTGCTCCTTTTTAAAACATATTTTACCAATGCAAAAATGTTTCTAGAACCTAAGACTTATTAGATAATAGGTAATTTTTAAAAATTAAAAATGTTAGAAAACATATATAAATAAATATATATACAATGTAAATAGAAAACATATTTAGCTAATTTTAAATTATGAGAGTTTACAAAGAAATAATATTCCTTTGTCATGTTCCTTCAACTTAAGCTAGCTTCAATATTCTGAAAATTACAAATGTATTAATATGTTATAATGTTTAATTTTCATAAAAAAGCAAAATTTAAAAATAAATCCAAAGAATACCTCAGGCCTTAAAGGAGGCTCCACTTCACATTCTTGCTTTTTTCTTAGTTGCAATTGTTTAAAACGCATTCTCTCTTCTCTAGCTTCCTTTAATGCTTGGCACTGACTGTCAATGCAAATTGTATATACTTTTTATGCATACAGATAATACTACATGTACTTTCAATGAAGTATTTTTTGCTAAAATTAAGTTTATTTTGAAAACATATCAAGAGCTATCTGGATACATAATTCAGATTCCAACTTTATTTTTTAAACAAATATTCACCTACAAAACTTTAATTATGAGAGTTACCAAATTAGCTTGTATTTTACTAGATGTGCACCTATTGGATTTGCCAGTTTTCAAGTATGATAAAATGCATGGATTTATAATTCATAAAAGTTGTACCAATCTATCCAGAACATAACAAGCATTATTAATATCTGAATTAATTTTAACTAGTTTGAGGTCTTTGTTTTAATTTGCAATGGACTTTGAGTTTCCTTGCAAATATTTTTTTAAACACTTTATCTGTACTGTGGTAAGAAGCAAGGGACAAAAGCAAATAATTTAGATTAAAGAGCCTCTGCTTCTAGATACTTTGCAATGTACCCAGCTTATCTATCTTTATTATTGCACAAAGCCCTCATAATAAAAATTTGAAATATCATCACTTACAAATATTTCATTAAAACTCGATTTTGTTCCTTCACTCTTTTGTGAGTCATAAGTTTGCTTTTCTGCCATGGATCATATGAAAAGTCATAATTCTTTATAGGGGGCAGAACTGGCAAACCATTTTTAAATATAACAGCACTTTCATTTCTATCAACATGCTCAAGTTTTGATAATTTTGTAGGACATGATTCATTCCGATTAGTATTGCAGAGCAGAGTCCGCTTGGTTGTCTTTGTGGCATTCATCATCTGGATATTTTTAATTTAGATGTAATAATATAAATAACAATGAATTAGCATGCCTAATTATGAAAAAGAATAATAGTATATTAATAGTATAGCCTAGAAAAAATGTAAAAGAGATTTTAAAAATATTTTGTGTAAATAAAATAATAATAATTCATAAATCTTTATATTATATTTGAATTTGCCTTAATAGATTAATTTCATCAATATATTACTTTTAGAAAGTCCCCTTTATTTGAGCTGATGAAACCCATCAATAAAGGCAAAGGCTATTGTAAAATTTTTAGGTGTTTACATATATGCCTGTGTACAAAAATATTAGTATTATTATTATGGTAACCTAAATAGTATATACTATAACTATATAACTATTTAATTATAATAAATGCTATACTAATACTATTATTATTAGTATAATTAGTTCTTAAAATTTACACAAATTTTAACATTAACAGCCTTAGTGCCCTTAGCCTTAGTTATAATGAATGAGTAAATGAATAATTCTATTGTAGCAATGACTGCTAGAATGGCTCAAACAACTGCAGCATTAAGCAAACTTAAAAACACCCGGCAAAGCAAGGAGCTCTCCCTGAGATCAAAGATTCGACTAATGAAATGCGCTCTTTGGCGATGTCAGTCTTCCTGTATGGTTGTGAGGCTTGGACGCTCACCACAGACCTCCAAAATAGAATTAATGCCAGAGGCGTCACTAGGGTTGGTGTCACCCGGGGCGGTAGCTCATGGTGTCACCCCCTCATGATTTAATCCATAGAACTCCTCCGTGTTTTCCAGTGCCAAATAACGGGAATATATACCATTTTATGGTCTGGTGTCACCCCCCTGATGGTGTCACCCGGGGCGGCCCGCCCCCTCCGCACCCCCCTAGCGACGCCACTGATTAATGCGCTAGAGATGAGATTTTTTCGAAAGGTACTAAGCATCTCCCACATGGCGCACATCAAGAACGAAGCGGTCCGCGATAAAATAAGTGCTGTCAGTGGCCCTTACGAGGACCTTCTCACCTCAATTAGAAAGAGGAAATTACGATGGTACGGACACGTGACAAGATCTGGAGGTCTCCCAAAGACGATATTGCAATGCACAGTCCAGGGAAGAAGGAAAAGAGGCAGACCAAGGAAGAGTTGGGAGGACAATATCAAAGAGTGGACCGGCCTGTCATTTTGCGATTCCCAGAAGGCAGCTCAGAACCGTGACACTTTGCATGAGAAAGTAGCAGCTCAAAATGGTGCTCCAACGACCCAGCGTCGTGTTATGGGACAGTTCAGTTCAGCAATGACTGCCACTAGTTTTCACCATTCCAATAATTCCATATTGATATTAATATTGGCGGTAGCAATTTGTAATTGACAATTAGTAATTGTCAAAGTCAAACAATGGGCTAGAGCAGTGCTTCTCAAAATTTTTAGTCTGGAGTACCGGCAGGATTTTGTTCATTGCTCCAAGTACCAGTGCAATATTTTCCCTGTTCTGGAGGATTTAAAATATAATTTTCTGTTCTTTCTAGATAACTTCTGCGGACCGGCGGCGGAACACCACTTTGAGAAGCACTGGGCTAGAGAATATGAATTATAAAATTATTTATTAATGATAATGACAATGATGAGGCGCAGGTCACTTCGGAAATTTAGCATGATTTGTTGTAATTTAAAATAGTAATAGGAAATATTTCATACGAAACTTCAAATGAACGTTTGATTTTACCCAAAAAGCTTAGAGCTAACTATTACATGATAGAAGAATGCCTATATTAATAGACAGTGCGTATCCATACAAATGACACAAGTGTAACTAAAGTTTCATAAAGCCCGCGTCCATAGCAGCCAAATGGCCAGGTTTTAAAAAAATAGAAAGTACGGCTTCAAAGATAGCAATTTTAATATTTAAAAATACTTTTCTCCATACTCTCAAAAATTAAGTAATTTTTAAAATTTCATACCTTCAAATAAATATTTTTTTAAACTCATTTATATATAACTTAATATTTGTTTTAAAAAATATTTAAATGCTATCGGAGCATTTTATTTAACATGTGAAATTAAAAATCTGTCCATTTGGGAAAAAGACTACCTTAGCAACTGGTCAACAATAATGGCGGTATTCCGACAGTGACAACAGCTGTAGGTAAAATGAAATTATCTTTTGCATTTAAGAAAATAATGGTTTTAAAGTTAATTAATAATACGCAAATTCACAAATAAGTTGTGCTTCATTCAATATTTATTTGAAATGTGTGTTGTACCGTTAGTATATCATACAGAATGGGACTGCATAAAGTCATAAAGCTTTTTAATTTTTTAATAAAAAAACAAATTACACCCACAAAGATTGTCACAAAGTTAACAAACTATTGATGTAAGAGGACATAAATTTAATTTTTATTTATGAACTAATACTAATATTAGTTCATAAATAAAGCTTAAATTTATTGTGTTCTTACACAAATAGTTAGTGTGTAATTTGTTGGGTTTTTTTACCTTTACTTTTACTTAGTTAGTAACAGAGTAATGATTAATTGATAATAATTAAAATTGTTACCATATTTGTAATATTAGTAACAGAAGTTGTAGACTATAAATATATATAATAAAGTCTAATATATTTTAAAGTAAAATATATATCATTTTAAAGGGCGAGCTCTAAGCTTTTTAAAAACACCAATTGTCATGTTTTTATCTGGAACTGAAGTCAAAATATCTTTTTTAAATTTTAAAATATTTTTAATGGGGGGGGGGTGATTTTTTTTAAGCCCCTTGCCTTATACTTATACAAAGTATGTACAGTGGCACCTCTCATCATCATCATTTGTCCTTTGGGTTCCTTGTGGAACACAGGGCCTCTGTCAAAGCTCGCCACTGTGCACGGTCCCTTGCCAGTCGCTTCAATTCTTCCCAGCTCTTTCCAGTTCTTCCAGCCTCATCTAACATGCTATGTATCCATGTACGCTTGGGTCTTCCTCGCTGGCGTTTTCCCTGGGGGTTCCAATCTAAGGCCTGCCTCACCCTGCTGTTATCTTTTTGAAGGGTGTGTCCAATCGATCTCCACTACCTTTCCATGATCTGTTGTTCTACTCTCCTTTGACCACACCTCTCCCACAGTTTGGAGTTTTCGACCTTGTCGAACCATTTTATTTTCAGAATATTTCTGATGCGGTACCTCTCATAACAGCATAATTTGTTCCAGAATCTTACTCATTAAGCGAAATACTCACTGAACTGTTCAACAAAACAATTTTTCCCAAACAAATGACAAATTTATGTGAAATACGATAATCTGTTCCATGCTGAAAAATACACACATTTTTTTAAAAAATTTATTAACATTTATTCTAATAAAGTTACTAATAAAATGTTAAGGAGTAAAACTTTTTGTAATAGAATTTAAATTTTTTTTAATGTAAATAAAAATTAGGGGTTGATGTTGACTGCTAGAATAACGACGTTCACACTTTGTTCTTTGCTTTGCATTGATTTTACATTTCATTTCAACAGTTACTTTTTTCTCTCTTATGATTGTCTTTTTTTTTTTCATTCAAAGACATCTTATATGTTACAGACTCACCTTCTGTACAGAAGATTATTGCGTTCTACGTATTTCTATGGTTTCTGTTTATCCTGTATTCCTACTAGAGTTTTAAATGATGCTAAAGTGTTGGCTTTCCTAGTTTCTTCAGGCAACCCATTCTACCCCCACCCCCCGAATACCGGATGGAAAGAAAGAAAACTTGTATGTGTTTGTTCTTGCATATGGAATAAGAAAGGTGTTTTTATCTTTATGTCTATTTGAGGGTTGTATTAAGTTATCTTTGTGTTGTATTTCTAAATTAGAATTAATTGCCTTATGTATAATTACTAATTTACTCTTGGTTATTCTATCCTCTAGTGTTTTAGGTTTAATGATTTAACTAATGGTGTTACTCTTGTCAGTTTTGAATATTCTCCAGTAATGAATTGGGCAGCTCTTTTTTTTTATTTGTTCTAACTTATCAATATTTTCTTTGGTGGATGTGTCCCATACAGAAGATGCATATTCTAGTGTAGGTCTCTACAGGGTGAGGTAGCATTTTAGTTTATATCTTTGTTACATTTGTAAAAGTTTCTTTTTATAAAGCCTAAGGTTTTGTTTGAATTTTTTAAAACTTCATTGACATGGGGATTCCAAGATAGCTTCTCATTTATTATTGTGCATCTTTAGTTTGGGTTAGTTCTTTTCCATGAATGAAGTATTTTGAATTTATTTGTTTCTTTTTCTTTGTTACTCTTAGCAGTTGACATTTTTCTGGGTGGAAGGACATACTCCAGTTAGTTTCCCATTTTATTAATTCTTCTAAGTCTTTTTGTAAAATTTTGCTATCTTGTTCTGACTTGATTCTTCTATAGATTATACAATCATCAGCAAATAACCTAACTTTAGTTCCTGTTGAGATATTGTTGGGTAAGTCATTTATATAAATTAAAAATAGTAAGGGACCTAGGAAAGTTCCTTGTGGAACTCCTGAGTTAACCTTTATTGGTGTAGATTTAGATCCATTAATTATTGCAGTTTGCTCCCTACCCAATAGGAAATCTTTGATCCAGTAAACTAAGGTCGTGAACTTTGTCAAATGCTTTTGAGAAGTCTAGTAATATTGTATCTATTTGATCATTATTATCTAAGCCTTTTGATAGTTCATCTATTAGACCTATCAATTGTGTTTCACATGATCTGTTCTTTCTAAAGCCATGTTGGTGTGGGCATAGGGCATTATATTTGTCAAGGTGGTTAATTATTCTGCTATATATTATGTGTTCCAGTTATTTACAGGTGATACTATTAAGTGATTCAGGTCTGTAATTACCAGGGTCAGACTTATCACCTTTCTTAAAGAGTGGCGTTACATTGGCTAATTTCCAATCCTAGGGCACTTTACCCTGTTTTAAAGAGGCTTGAAAAAGAACTACAAGGATTGGCGACAGTTCATTGCTTAATTCTTTTAATAACCTGGCAGACAATTCATCTGGGCCAGTAGCTTTGTTTATTTTAAAGTTTTTTAGGAGTGAATGTATACCTATCTCATCTACCTATTTCTTCCATTTTATTTAAATTTGTTGAAATTTCCTTGTCGCCTGAGGCAGAAAATGATGATGCAAAATATGTGTTAAGGAAATTAGCTCTAGTCTCATTATCATTATAGGTTTTATTATTTGAGCCTTTTAGTGTGGCTATACCTGTAGGCTCCATTTTTTTTTTATTTGATAAAGGATCATAAGTTTTTATTGTTATCTTTAGTAATCACATTGTTTATATAATCATTTTGGACGTTACGGCTAAGTTTTTGTGTCCAGTGTTTAATTTTAAAGTATTTTTTTGTGTATCCTTTCTAAATTGGTAACCTTAAATTTTTAGCGCATTTTCGAGAAGTCGAATGCGCTGTTGCACCCGTTTTGTCCGTCTGTCATCACCTTTGATCACAGCATCCATAAGTCCTAGACCCATGATGTATATATGTTTTTTGTATGTCCTGACCTGCCATTTGTGCATCAACACTCAGTTACTCGATCCGTTAAAAAACCCAGTTAAAACTACCAAAAAACTTTGCGAATCGAGAGGTAACACTGGCGCAGGGAACGGCCGCCATTGCCGGAAGTCGAATACATCATTTTTCAAGCATTCAAGAGTGGTGCGAAGGCGTGCAAAAGAATTAGTTTGTTTTGTTTTGTTTTTTTTTGTTGACGTCATTAGAATATGTGTAAAAGTTTAGAGAGTTTTACGTCATCATTTGTGGTGACTTGTAGTTAGATTAAAGAGAAAATAAATTTTTTTAAAATGTAAAGAAATGACTTTTAAATTAAAAAAATGTCAGGTATATTCATTACACAAGAAAATTCATAAAAATATGTCTAAAATCTAAACACAATTACTGATAACTACATAATGCTGATATCTAACATAAGTACTGATACATAATACGAAAATGCGCTAACACGTCCTGAGTTCCAAAAGGGACCAGGCTTAACATGATTTTTTTAATTAGTTCTCCTTTAGTTTGCAAAACTTTTTAAATTTAAAATTGAACCAGCATTTATTAATTCTATTTAAAGTTATTTTTGTTGGAACATTCTGATCCATTATGGTTTTTAGATTTGTTTTTATTTCCTTCCATATTTCTTCTACGGGGTTATCTATGCATAGGTTTTTACACTTTGCACATTTAAAATGTACAAATACTTTCTGAAATTATTGATAGTGTCTAACTCTGTTTCATAACAATTACAGCAAGCCTAAAATTTAAAAGAAAGTTCTCTAGTTTGTAAAATTTTTGTTTGATGAATTGATTAATTTAGGGTAGTTAAAATTAAAATTAAAGCACAGCTACTTATAAAAAGAAAAAAGTTCCTTTTTTAATAGTACTCTACTTTTTAATAAATTTAAGCCTCTGCTGCTAATATTAATCAATGATAAATTAACTTTCCTCTGTGATTCTGTAAATTTAATTTGTGCCTTAAAAAAAAAATTAATAACAAATTTTAAAAAACCAATGACCAATGAATTCTCTCTGTAGCCCCATTAAAACTATAAGTAATGTATAAGGAATTTTTTTAATAGAAATTTCTGTCCATTTTTACACAGACATTATTAATTAACTATTGTTTGATAACAAAGACAATGTATTGAACTTTCAACTGTTGCAAAGCAATTTATTATTATTTGTTCAATGCCTTCTAAATTATGTCTTAATCTCTTAAAAAAAAAAAAAAGGCTGTTATTTTAAGTGTGCATTGTTTAGTGAATGTCTGTGAATTCCAAGTGATTGCCCATGAAAGTAAAACATAAGAACTTAACCTTTTCAATTATAGACCAGGGTCAGGCATCATAAAAAAACAGCCCTCTGGCTCTGGGTCTTAATATGTTATTATTAACTGTATACTAAATAAAGTAATTAAGACATTAGTACATTTTTAATGTGATTTTACATGCATTTAAAAATTTAAATTATGTTGATTTACTCTCGTTGACAACATTATTATAAATTATACAAATATAACAATTAAGTGTTAACTACATAAAAGAGGCAGTGAAAGCTTCAGTTCTAATTTAAATTAAGTCTTAAGGCCTGGGTATTATGCATTATTTGTATGGAAATAATTATTCATCCACCATGCACTAAAAGTCTAAGTCCACAATTATGCTTGGGCTATTCAATTCAAATATATAATTCTAAATTTTATTTGCCCTACTCATCCATATCCTTTATAGTATTGGAACTGTGGGTCATTCTTCAGTATGGCTAATTTGAAGATTGCTTACAATTTGTTTTATATTTTTTAAATTTATATTATTTTTACATTTTATTAAAAAATCAGCTCATGTCAACTGGCTTCCAATACTTCCATTATCAATGATAATAATATTTGTTGTTTTTTTAAATAAGAAATTAAAATGTTTATAGGATTTTTATATACTGTAGTACTAGCGGACCTGTCGCACGTTTCAACGATCTCAGGATATAGGAATAATTTCAAAGGAACTAATGATTGGTACTTTTTAAAAAATAATTATGCCAGAAACCTGTTCGTCATGTAATTTCAGCTTGTACATTAATTTTGGTGAAGCTTCTGTTTCTTGTTTCTGGCTAGTTAAGCATCAAAGTTTGTATTGGATAAATGACCTCAGGCCTTAGTATTTCTATTAATGATTATGTACAGAGTTCTTCTTCTTCTTCGTTCTCAATATTGAATATTGAGTTTTGCATGCCACGAGTTTTGCGCCACTTTCCCCGTGGTCTCCGACTTCAGCCTGCTGTATTTTCTGGATTTGCTTCCATAGCCTTTGGTCAGCCAAGACCATTTGCAAGGAAGCAGTTTTTTTTTTTTTGGCAAGTGATGCAGCGCTCACATGCCACGGCTAAGGGTTCTACGCATTACCCCGCCGCTTTTTTACCAATTTGGAGCTGGGTGGAACTCGGGGACGCCCTAGGCCCCGGGAACAAGTCCATGGCTTCCCAGGGATTTGAGCCCGTGACCATCAGAACGCCAGTCGAGCGCGCTGCCACTTGACCACCATGGCCCCCATGTACAGAGTTAATTTCACACTTTTAAACATTGAAATGACTTAAATGTAAATTTATGAAAAATTAAATGCAAATTGAACATTGAAATGATTGACTTTGGGATTGATTTTTCGTAAATTTAAACTTTTCATAACTTTCTTCTATGTTTAGAATTTTAAAAAGGGACACATTTTTATTTGAATGGGTAAACATATTTTTAAAAAATTTATTTTGTTAGACAAGAATGGCAGATGAAGAACCAGATACCTCATCAACACATTTTCTTGAAAATGTACAAACAGAAAACGATGATGAAAATGCAGAAAATATAAATGATGAAGAGCTCAATAAACAAGAGCTGGAAACAGATTACAGTGAGTATATGGAGAAGGAAGAAGGAATTTTACAGGACAATGTAAACGAAGAAAATGTTACTATAGAAGAAAGTGTTCTGGAGATACAAGAAGAAGAAAAGAGTGATGTAAAAGATGAAACACAAAATAATGGAGATAAAGAAAATGAGATTGAAGAACCTCAAGAAAATAATTACGAAGAGATGGTTCAAGAGGGGGATATCTTAGAAATAAATCAAGATCAATTGCTGTCTGAAGGAGAAGACGTTAAGGAAGGGCAAAGTTTACTAGATGCAGAAAGGCAGGAACTTGCGGATGAAGAAAAGATGGATGCAAATTATAACAAAGATGATATACGAACAGAGGTAATGCTTATGTAATTTTGTATAATGTTTTCTTAATAAACAGGGTATTTAATAAATAAATATCTCTTTCTTAAAGACAAATACACTTTTGCACCTATTTTCTAACTATAATTTTTAACTCACATAAGATGTTTTATTTATACACTGTATACAGCATAAGTGATGTACATTTACAAAAACACCGAGGATTAAAATTTTTTATCTGTCTAATGAATTGTTTAAAAAATAATAGAAGCCATGTGCATTGCGATGGTTATAATAATTGCATTAAAATAACAGTGCATTTTAGCTTTTCAATGATTCAAATTATTAGCACCCTAAAAAATTAATCCTCAACTCTAGTAATCATAATCTTTGCCTTTGAATAAAATTGAGTCATATTCCGATAATTGTCAAAGCAATTTTGCAATGGTTTGTTTTTTCATTTGATTTAGTTTGAAGTGAAGAAATCAATTAGTTTTTGATGTGTCATAAGTTACTAAAAAAAGATGCTATTTAAATTGAAATGTTTAAATTGTAAATTACTATTCTCATCGCAGAATTCCTTGATACAGAGACATAATTATTTTTATTTAAAATAATTAATTTTGACAGATAATGAAATATTATCATTTCAATTTATTTATATAGGAGGCCAAAAGTCCCATATCTCAAAAATCGGATGAAAGTAGAATTGATAAAGACATTGGTAGGTCCTGATAGATGTGAAAAAATGTGCATAAATTAAATAGTCATTTACCAATCCTGGAAAAATCAAAACTGAATTAATTACTTTTAGACATTAATTACATAAATATAAACACTAAGTATGTTATTAATCATATATGATCAAGATTTTAAAAAAAATAATCTTAAAACTCAACCCAGAGAAAGATCAAAATATATCAGATAATACAATGTGTGCAGAAATCAGTTGGTCTGGATACTCATGAAAGAGTTGTATTGAAGAAATGGTCAATTACTTGAAAATCCAAACTGGATTAATTATATTTCTAAATTTATTACATTACAATGAAATTATAATATTATTTAATTATTGACCAGATGTGTTTAAGATTTTTTTAATGATCATAATTCCCAATACAGAGCAAGAGCAGAATATGTCAGAAAATGCAGTGGGCACAGAGGTGAGAGCAAGCCAGCCAGATGCACAAAAAGTTGAACCAATGGAAACTACATATAGAGTAAATTTGGATGCTACAGTCACAGGTGTCTTATATATTATATAATATCATTTAAAGAACATAATTTAATGTTGCAATATTTACTCATCATTTCTGTTTGTATCATTAATTCCTTCTTTATAATGTCTTCTTAAACTACACATTTAATTTCAGTGAAATTTGTGATGATGCCAAGTGGTCAAGTTGTCACTCTAGCCTGCACTTTAGGACAAACATTGGAGGCCTTAAAAATCCATTTTGCATATGAATTGAAGATGCCCACATCTCTTATCATGCTAATGTTTGATGGTAATATTATATTTTTAAATATTAGTATTACAAATTATAGTATTACCAAGTCGGTAACAAAAATAAATATTTAAGAACAATAGTTGAGTAGGCTGATTTTAATAGCATTGCCACTGAAATTATATCTTAGCTAGAGATAAAAAGAAGATAAATACATCATTGTTGCAATATTTAAAAAATAAGAAGTTATGGTTTAAGCCGTTGACAAAAAAAAATTATTAGAATATTGAAAGACGAATAGCTGTTAGAAGCATTCAAAATGTCGATAATGGAAAATGTTTTTATTAAATTTAATATTTATGATGTCCACCACTAGGGAAATCTATGGCCAATACAACAACACTAGCTGACCTTGGGGTGGGGCCCAATGGGACAGTTCAGCTGGAGATACAGTCAGCTGACCCAGTGAATACACCTCTCAAACCTTACAGGCCACGCCAAGAATACCATATGCCTGATGTTATAACAGTCAGAGTCATGACTGGTCAGTTTCTCTCTTGTATTAACGCTTTAGGTTCTAATGTTTGTGTTTCTTTTTATTTTAATCCAATTATAGATCTTTTTCCTAAATATTTACTAAAACTTAAACTTAAAGGTTTATGTATGGATTCAACACTAATTGCAGGTATTATATAATGACTTTGACTTTAAGTACAAGATTTGGGCACAACACATTAAGTTGTTTATTGCAAATGTTAAATTAGAAACTCCTTTAAAATGGTTGCTTTCATTATATAATAACAAAATTGTATTTCTTTTAAATAAGGTTGAAAAAGTTGAAATGAAAAGTGAGTCAAAAGTTTATTTTAATAAAAATCTAAAGTTTTATTATGTTAAATATGTTATTAGATAACTGGTCTCAAATAAAATAACAACATAAAACTACATGCAGGAAACACATTGAAAATTAACATCATAAAACAACTAAAGTGTCGATAAAAAATAACAGTAAAAGTAAAAACAAAATGAATAAAATGTAAACATATAGAAATAATTTCATATCCAAGCAGACAGCAAATAAATTGATCTTTCTCATATTTCATGTTTTCCCCTTAAGGGGCGTCCATAAATGACGTCACGCAATTTTGGCCGATTTTTCACCCCCTCCCCCCATCCCAAAAGTTAGACCATCCCTCCAAAAATACATCACAAAGCTTTGACACCCCCCCCCCCCCAAAAAAAAAAAAATTTAATTTTAAAAAATATTTTTTTCCATTTTAAAATAAGTATGTTTCAAATCACTTATTTTACCACTTTAGTATTTTTTAAAGTAGGTCTCCATTGTAATATCGTAACACGCGTGAAGCTATGTAAAACGACATTAAATAAATGGACGGTGCTTCTCAAACTTTTTCGTATCTGACGACCGGCAGGAATTTTGCTATTTCACGAAGTACCGGTGCATTCTTTGCCCGTTTTGACGTGATTTTCCCTGAATTTATGTGATAACGAAATTGGCTCCTACATGGCGTAAGCCTAAAGCCCTATAAAATTAAGTATTAATTTGGCTTATTTTTTTAAAAATTTTTTTTTAATTTTTAGTTGTCAAGACCTAGCAAAATAGCCAACGATCAATGCTGCTGTCAAAAACCCTTTGTTTTGATTAACCTTCAAGCTCGCGAGAGTGACTATTGATATTACAGAATCATTTCATAGATACACGACGATTCCTCAAATTGATATTGATCTTATAGTGACAGTTTTCCTTCTAAGTATGTGCACGTCAGAGGCATTTGATCTAAAAATACCACACTGATATCAAATCTCATATTTTCTTTAAAAATTATTAGGTATGAGCTGAAAGAGTACTGTACGAACCCCACATGTGTGCAAGAAAGTAGGCTGTCATCGTGTACGTCCCAAAATAAGTATTTCCTGCTACCTGCTAGTTGAAGACTGAAAAATTCTATGACATTAGTAAAATATCCAAAATTATCATAACTTTTTACTCCAAAGCTCACGAGAATTTTTTTAAAAATAATTTTTAAAAATAAATTAATGGATAATACATTGCTACCGCTAGTGGGCGGTTTCACCAAGGGGCCTGGGAACAGAGGTAAATTATCTATTTGGGGTGAAAGGGGAACTCTTGGGGGTAATGCTGAATCATTGTGGGCATATAAAATTCGCTAGAATCCGCTCCTCTGGGGTAACAATAATATTAACATAAACTTTTATAATTTTAAATAGGGACATTTATCATTATATCTAGGATGGACAGGGGCGTTGGACCAAAAACCAATCAAACAATTATATCAAACTTAAAACTTGTATCATTTTATCAAATAGATTCCTGCCACCCCCCCCCCCAAACAAAAAAACAAACAAAACAAAACAAAAATAATAATTAATAAATAAATGAATATTCCATGTCATTGTGACTTTAAAAAAAATCTTCACATAATAATACTTGTATCATTTTTACACACATAACAATTATTATCAATATCATTATTCTAAAATTCACCAGTTGCATTTGGGAAGGGGGGGTTTACGCTGACTCATGTAGGAATGTGGGAAAGGCTTCGAGGCGGGGGGGGGGGGGGGGGGGGTGACGCACAAATTAACTTCTTGAATATTGTGGGATAGGGGGCAAAATGTTCGCTGACTCATGTCACAAGAGAACCAAACAGAGCGGTGGCTACATCACACATTCTTTGATGTCAACATCAAACGACGCTGGGTAACAATTTCATACCTTCTCTTGTGGGTTCTCAAATTTAAGTACATGTATTATAATTATATTTAATTTTGATTTCTTGATAACTTACGCCAAACAGAGTCTGATGGCCTACCGACAGCACTTTGAGAAGCACTGATGGTTTTAAAAAGAAAAAAAAGAGTTATAAAATAAATTGTAAGCCACCAGATGTTTCAGTGGAAGTTTTTATTTAATTACCCTTTTAATGTGATGTCACATTTCTTCAACCCCCTCCCTCCCTCTCGGCACAAAAGTGTGAGCCCCCTACCCACCCCTTGGTGCGTGACATCATTTATTGACGGCCCCTAACTTCTTTTATTGATTTCCTTCTAGTTAATCTGACTCTATTATTAGTGTCTAAAATGAATTTTGATTTCTCAAAATGTATGTTTGTCACTGAAAATCATTTTCTTCAAGCTCAACATTATTAGTATTGTCCTTGTATGATTTTGTTTCTAAAGTTTAAATGTTATTACATTTTGAGCAGAAGATTGTGCAACAAAAGATGTTGTGGTGGAAATTGAAAGGTCAAGGACCAAGAAGCCATTTTTAGGAGGGTTTAGAAACAAGAACACAGGAGTAGAGTTCCATAATGCTTCAGCCCAGACGATGCAGAAGCAGAGACCACCTCCCACTCAGGAGAGGTTTTGTAGAGATACTCAGACTTGTGAACAAAAGAATATGGTAAGATAATATTAAGATTGCTACTTTACTATTTGATTGAGAGAATAAAGACTAGATTGTGTTTTAAGTCCAACTATTAGAGAATTGCATTTAAAATTCTAAAAATAATTGGCAATTGCATATTTCTTTTACTTATCTTTCAAGTTAAAATTATTTGAAATTGTTATTCTTGAATATTGTGGTTTTCAGATAATGTAATAAATTTAAAATAATAGGTTTTAAAAATTCACCTTGGTTTTTACATTATTTCTATGAATTGAAACAGTTTTTGTTTTTTGTTTTTTTGTTTTTAAAATAAAGAATAGTCTTAAGAACCATGTCTCTTTTATTTCATTTATTCCCATTTTCACTCTGCAAATTGGATAGCTTCAACAAACCTGCAATACCACCAGCACTCAGATGACAGGAGTAGGATTCTATGTTTCAAATGCCGAAGACAAATTGTTAGAACCAGGACACTATCAAACAGCTGATGAACGTGCAGCCATTGTACTTAGTAAAGTAAGTTTGTGATAATCTAAATTAGCCAATTTAATTATGGGATCTGTTAAAAGTCTTTAATTCAGTCAACACAGTAATCAAATTATGAAATTCTATATGTAAAGAAAAGTCCTAAATGCTATCCAAAATTATTGTGACAAATGTTCAAAAAATGATTGATTTTAAAATACTATTTAGGTTATCATTTTACAAAAGAACTTCCGTCGATGGCTAGCCAAACGCTATGTTAAGAAATTAAAAGAGGACAAGGAAAAAAGATTGCTTTGGGAACGCCGTGAGGAGTTACGTAAAAAGAAAGAAAAAGAAGAGCGCATCAAGAGAGAATATGCAAGGAGGATAAATCCACAATCAAAATCTGACTTTGATATGCTGCTTCACTGTTTAGAGAGTAAGAAAAAATATTTTTTTTGGGATTGTATTCATTGACCAAAGAGATCTAATGATTTTATAAACTGTTCACTAAGCTTTTTAAACCCTTTGAATGATGAAATTAGTCATTTAGATAATTAGTATTTTTTCTAGTTACAGTTAATTATTGTGTGTTTTTGGTTGGTTTTTTAGAGTGGCGAATAGAAGAAATGGAAAGGATAAATTCCACTCTGTCAGGAGCAGAACGGAAGGCAGCTATTTGCATGCTTTTGGATCAAGAGACGGAGCTCTTGTCAGCGATTGAGCGCCACAAAAATGAGGCCAACCTTGAAAACAGAGACAAGCGAATTATGGCATTCCTAGAAAAGGTATTGAATACTTTTCTTTTTACCATAACTCCTTACATGATTAAAGTTACTGACTTGGCAAAGAGTTTAGATGTTCAAAGTGACCCATTACAAGATAATGGCCAAACTTATGCTATTTCTCTCAGGCTTAGGCCTAAAAAATCATAATACTCTAATTAAACAACCTTGACAAGGATTCTACGATATTTATATAGCTTACTACTTACTACCTCACTGAAAAAATATATCTATTCGGATGAGAGTAAACATGCTGAAAATTTATTTTATAAATTATGAAACATATTTTAACAGGCTGCTGCACCCAAGAAGTGGGCTGGTCATGATGGTAAATTGACCTTTATGGATACACCTTACACTGTCAGAGCAAAGGAGCTGAGAGATATTTACAACAGCATCAATATGAAATATCTGACTCAGGATGAACGATTGGATGTTTTACTGACCCTAAAACACACTGTCAAGGTTAAAATGCAGGAATTTAAACTTCTAAAGCTATTTATAAACAAAACTTTTGAGAAACTTTAAATGCTTTCTAAAAATTTGCTCCTGTTACTTCATTTTCTCTGCTGCAGAAATGTTCATTTAATAATGTCTTTACATTTTAAGCCTAAAAATTTCTTGTTCCTCTTTAAAATTACCTCAGGTCTTAATAAAACAATCCCTTATTTATATTTTTTCTTTTACTGTTGACAAACAGAGAAGTTACACCCATAATGTTCAAGCTTTTACAAGTTAAGTTGCTGATGCTGAAATTGATTCCGAACTATTCAATTTGTAATTGTCAAGCCTTAATTTGTCTCCTAGTTTTGCTGTTTATGGTAGTAGTAGTGCCAGCTAGTGTTTTTAAAATGTTTTTTCACTAAAACATGAGGTAAAAGGTATCTCTCTAAATTCTAAACCAACTTCAAATTCCTCTGTACCCTATCTACTCTCCACTGTTGGTTGTTACATCATTTTCTCTCAATAATAACCTAAGTCTTTCTGTTCCCTCTTTATGTAAGTCACCTGTCAAAAAACTCTACTGAAGGACCCTGATCTAGATACAAAAAAAATAATCTGAACAACTATGGACCTATTTATCATTTTTATCAAAAGTCATTGATTAGCTAGTCTCAACAACTCTTTGCCTACCTTACAGCCACTCCTTTTCATTAGTTTGCCTGTATTCTTTCTCACAGAACAGGTACATCTCTCTAGAAAGATAATAAACTCCTGCTCTCACTGCACAGTGATAATGTTTTTATCCTGATTCCCTTGGATCACAGTGCAGACTCTCGGATCTCAGAAACAATTTACCATCAGACACTCTTGCATAACTTTCAAAAATTACTTTTGAATTTCTGTAATTTAATATTATGGCTTAGTTTTGATCCTACCTGTCAAATAGATCACACTGTGGTGGTTTCTGTGCATGGATGTTTCTCTAGCAGAGTTGACTTGAGGTCTGTTTTGGGGCCAGTCTTAATCATAATGTATGACAGGCCACTCCTTCTACGGCTAGAAAGACATGCAGTTGCAAAGGACACACAGCTGACCTCACCAATGCACTCCTGCATGGTCTGGACAAGTGATGGATAATTCTCAGCAAGTCAATATTAATGACCACCCATGCACTTCAAGTCCCATAACCGATGGTCGTAGTGGGTCCTAAAGTTTCCATTTGAACTTACTAGTGGCTTGGTTGACTTTGGTGGGTGCCCCATCTTCTTTCCAGGTCAATGGAGGAATTTCTTAGTACTTAGTGTTATCAATTCATCATTTTTATTGTGGCTTTTCATGGGCTCGATCCCACGCCCCTCAGCTTGTGAGGCGACCGCACCATTGACTTTGCTATTCAGCTGCCATACTCCTCTTTACCAATCATGAATCATTATTTAATTTGTCTTTTCCTATTTTGCTTTAGATAGCTATACCTCCATCATACCTTGCAACAAAAACTACTCTTATTTTGAATACTGCAACTCTCTTCTCTCACGTGCACCCAAAACCTTTTAGTGAAAAACTACAAATAGTCCAAAATTTAGCCGCCAGGCTAGTTCTAAAGGCATAAAAAATTATTATGTCACTCTAGTACTTCATTAACTCACTGTACAAACATGCATTGACTAGAAATGGTCACATCTTCTCTCTGTCTTTTCACCCTCTCTTTGGCTTTGTTCTTTTTCAAACATTTAAACATTCTGTGAACAATGTTTCTGTTTTTGTGCTTTGAAATTCTCTCCCATTACACACCCTGATAATATTCCTACCGTTAATACTATTATTAAGGCCTTCAAAATTGTAATTAACCCATGCATCTCTTAACTGTACATCCTGGACTGACAATCTGGATTTTGTTTGACCTATATATAAACTATAAACTTAGATCAGGTGTGGGGAAACCATAGATGTGGCTCTCTTGATGACTGCATCTAGCTCTCAGACTAATGTTCGATTATAAAAGAAACATTTATTCAGACTCCTTTGATCTACATATTAATTGCATATCAATGTTTTTAAAGAGAATTCAGGGACATAATTATTGTACTTTTAGTGTTGACTTAACACAAAATGCACACATATACTTGAAATCTTAGTTTTAAACATAATGTATGGCTCTCAAAAAATTACTTTTTAAAATATGTGGTTTTTATGGCTGTCTTAAAAAAAAAGTTTTCTAATCCCTGACAAACATTTTTATTTAATTTAATTTTTCCTTTTGTTTCATGTTAAGCACAGTGAGCCCAGCCCCAAGCTGGACTACCGTGCTATATAAGTTTCTATTTTATTATCATTATTAATGTTTTATTGTTTGGGCTGTCAAAAATTATTTTTTATTTATAAAATTTAATGTAGTCAAAATAACTAGGAAAGTAACTGATGTTAACTGCGAAAATCAAATTTTAATTGTGTTCTAGGAACATGACTGCAAACTGACCCAAGAGATTACTGAACTGATTGATCGTGAGGCAGATCTATTGATGAGAGGTGTGAAAGAAGTCAATCTAAACGGACTACGAAAAAGGATTTCTACACTTTTCTTACAGTATATCAAAACGCCTACCTTTAACCCTGAGGCTGCTAGGTTCCTCAAGGTTTGTATTGAACACTTAAAGGAATTCGATTTTAGTGCTGATAAATAGTTTCCCTAGTATTTTCTATCTTATTAGATATGAATTCATCATTTTGAATTTTCTTCTAAAAATAATCATTATAATCAGTTTTACCATAACACATCATGATTATGGTAAAACATCTTTGAAATTACCTTTATATATTTGGCCTGTCTTTTCAAACTCTGGCCTGTCTTTTCAAACTTTGAATAGCAACTCCTATTGAACCTTTTGCAAATATTTTTGAGGTCCCAAGGATGTGCATGGGCAAAATAATTACCGAAAAGGAAAAAAAAATTAGTATTTTGTCAATTTCTTGCCAACCATAACACCTATCGAGTTGAAAAAAATGCTTTACACTAGCTAATAATATATCGAGCAATGTCAGAGAAGGAATTTTTGAAAAATCTCTTTGGTACAAATCCTGTAATGTTAGCAGCAATTAGTAGATAGCAATTGTTTTGTTTAGTTTCAAAATTATTGATTTGAAATGACTTTTAATGTTATCTAGAATGATAGTTAATGGGTTTTACAACTTTGTGAATGCTAATGTTAGACTGTTGCATGGTGCATACCGAGACTATGGAGAGTCATGGCTTCGAGCCTCTGTGCTGGCAATGTCCCTGAGTTCACCCAGCCCCAAATGGGTACCTGACATTGGTTGAGGAAAGTAAAGGCGCCTGGCATTGCGCTTGCCACATGATCCCTTGCTTGTAAGAGCCGTCTAAAACCTGTGAACGCTACTTCACTTGCCTTACTATAGCCATCATGGTCTGAAAAGGGGACTTTACTACTTATTTTACTTTTATTAGTATTTATGACATTTATATATAATCATCTGAAACCAAGAAAATGAACATAATTTCAGATACCACAAGACCCAAGCACATTACGAAAGAACATTAACTACTGTCAAAGTTGTGGTTCATATCTTCCCTCTACTGAGTTTTTTGTCACTTCAAATAAAAGCAATGTTGGTCGCTGCAGAAGATGTGAAAAGATTGAAAATGATGGCAGACAAAGAGAAGACCACAATTATTACCGTGTCATGCTTAAAGCCCTGCGCAAGTCAGAGGAGGCAATGCAAGATGGTAGCAGCATATGCTACTTACTGCAGGTGAGAGAGGATAACGGGGAATCATTTATTTTTTGTATGAAGGAAGTATTAAAGTCTGTTAAGATCATAATTGACTGAATTTTACAATTCTGAATATTAATTATTTATTCTGTGGACAGGAACTTGATCTCCGATACCTAGTTGAGAATATTTGGAGTAATCAAAGTGTTTTGAGTGCATGGAATGACATATATGACCTTGTTTTGGCTCGATGGGACAAGCACCAGGAGTGGTCTCCATGGAATTGTATTCTGCTTACACATGATGAGGCAGAAGCTCATAAGAAGCTGTTTAGCTTGGAAGAGGTATGACTATGATCTTTTTGTTTTGCTATTTAAAATACTAGTATCTGTCATTCAGATATAAGACAATTACAAATCAATTTGTAAGTGTTACAAGAGTAAATTAAAATGAGGTACATCCTAAACATTTTTAGTGTTCCTGTAAAAAATTAAATAATAGTACAGCTGATTTCAAAAACCCAAAAAGGACTATAAATTCAATATTCTAAATATTAGTTTATTTATTAATTTAGCATTCCTTTTTAAAATTGAAAACAAAAAAAGAATACCTCTCAATTTTTTTTCCCCATCCCTGAAATTACTAGTATAATGACATACAAAGAAATGCTGACAACTTTTTGAATTTACATTTCTTTTCATGTAATCCAAAGGGCTATGGTCAGGTCTTCATACACAAGGTTACACAAAAACACAATTTTGCCAGGAACTATTTCTCCCGTCTGCCTGGTATGGCTGAAATTTTGCGCAAGAAAATGGGTGCGTCTGAAAGTGTAACTGGGAAAGGACCGTCTGTGGCTGGCCATTCGGTTGCTAAAGCACAGAAAGTTTGATATTCCCTTGTGGGATTCTCATAACATTTTTATTTCTTATGTCTTAAAGGTAATGTGATTAAAGTACCCAAAAGCCGATACCAGTAGTTTAGTACAAATTTCATGTTAATTTTATAAATATGGTAGAAAAAATAAATTAAATTAACTGGCAATATTTTTTTTTTAAAAAGAAACACACTAGTAATTATTTTTGTAATATATCAATGATATTTATGGTCACATTTAAATTATCTTTAAATCATGAAATATGTATATGAAATATCAAATATATATATTATAAATTCAATTTTTATTTAAATAAATTATTTATTTAAAATTTTAAAGTTATGAGTTTAAGGGTCTATTTTGTAGAGAGGTTTTGGGGTGGTCATTAAAAAAACCATCAAACATAAAAATGAGTCACCTATTATTGAGTCACGGAGCTATGTAATTTTTAAAATATAAGTATTTACATTTGTTTAATCTGCATAATAAAATTTCTGGACTGTGTTTTCTTTACTTGTGTGAATGCTTAAAATGGTATTTTATTTCATTTATCATTTTTTGCTATAACTTGCTATTTATAAGTATAAAGTGCACCCCATTTTGCCCATTTTGCTAAAGAGATTGTTAATTTGCAAAGTGCACGTCTCTCAGAAAGTCATGTAGTTGTGAGTTACAGATGACACTTTCTTTTAAGCCAAATTATTATTTTAAAATGGAAAACCGTTTTTGAAACTTTATTGTCACCTTCATTTGCTTCAGTTTTATAAATAATTGCATTTTATTGAAAAACTTCAGATAAATGCAGTTTCAACCAATGCAATGTTTTACAGGACAAGCCCTACAGTGAAAACTCTTGAACTTGAGATTACAAACGTTTTTTTTTAAAGTTGCATTTTAAAAATATATCGGATGTAGACTCTTAAAGAGTCTTCATTGCCAAAGTAATTAAATAGCTTGAGTGACTGCCGGTGTCTGTGATTGAAAATAAAACTTTTAGAGTCCAATCAATGTTCAGCTAATGCCTAAAGTAAGAAATGACTTGTGATAAAAAAGACAGAACATGCTAAATATACAATAAATTTTAAAAAATTAAACAACAGCAGTTACACTTGTGATAAAAAAGGTGTTTAATTTTGTTCAACGCAAAGATGTAAATTTAATTTCAGGATACTGTTGTGACTTCTGGTGTTTTTAGTCATGTCTAATTGTTGCAACAAAAAAAAAATGGGGATGAAATGTCATTTCATTTCTGGCACAATTATCCAATTTAAAAATTAAACAGTGGTTGAATATTAATTTGACGTTATCAGATTTTATTTTGACTTCATTTAAATTGTTTTATCATGCATTAATTTCAAAATCATCACAGGTAATAATGAATATTAGTGCATGGATTTGGCCCATGAACAATTTCACTAAAATTAAAACTAATAATACTAATACATCATAAAATGTCCATTTAGTTTGCTTGCATCAAATTTTATGGAAACAACTAAAACATCTAAAAGAAATATTGCTCCAAAACATTAAATTGATATATTAAAATTGATTAGTGGTTATAACAAGAAAACTTGTATACAAACATTTTGATGTCTTAAAGTCATTTCACAAATGGTTTTTTGAAATCCTTGACTGATATTGATATTTGGATTTCTAGTGCCTACATTAATTTACCAAGTATAGCTATTTTATTAAAATAGTGTGTCCTAGTATTGCTAGAAGTCAATAGTAGTTTTTATAAGATCTATTCTCTAAAAGAGCACTGTAGTTTGGCATTAATTCTTACTATTTAGGTATAGTTTGTAGCATCAGAATAATCTAAGGTACATGGTAAAGAGAGCAGTTAGTTTAAATAAACCTAGAAGTATTTCACTGGAAGATGTACACAAATGTATTATAAACTATATATGCCAGAAAGTTTAGAATATCTACAGTACTTGCATAGGTTGTACAGAAAACTTTTGTTTAAAAACTTAGCTATTACACAAGTAACAAATATAACAATTGTACGACTTATCACATGTCTAATGATTTACATTTAAAAGAATCTTCACAAGAAAGCTCTTAACATTAAGATTCAGTAAAAATGCATTTATTTTTAATTCATTAAATTAGGATAAAAGGATATCAAATTATACATGTCCTGTTTTTTTTAGTTGATAAAATAGAAAATTCATACAAAAATATTTTCATGACAACAGAGCCTTCCTTCTATCACAATCTATAATCTAAAAATCATAAAATATTATTTCTAACCAAAACCAAATGCATCAAAAGAATAACACAGTTCAAAATAAAAAGCTTAGGAAAGGCTTTAAAAGGGAAAAAAAGGAATCTCCTTCCTAAATCATTACCCCAAAGTATCAGATACTACAAGCAATTCAACATCAACAAATGTTTAGATTTTTGACAATGGTGAAAAGACAAGCAACATGCAAAATCATCAAGATCTAAAAAACACCCTGTCTTGGTAATGATGGAGTGCCGGGATCTTAATTATTTAATAGCCATAATTGTGTACTACAATTTTTTTTTTAAAAACAAAGATTTAAATTTAACTTTGTAAAGTCAGGGGAAGCACTGTGTGAGGCCCAAAACAGCTTGAGTGTCAACTCTCAACTTTACTCTTTAATTTACATGAATTATTTTCATAATGTGTACTGGATAATTAGCATCACACTGTGTCACTCAGAAGTTTTAATAAAGAATGATTAAACAGTGATGTTGGCAGTCCTTGTGTTATAAAGACTCAGCTACAGTTACCATATTTGACATTTGCCAAATGAATTAAATTCAAAGAGTGTTGTTAATAAATTAGGGCTGCAGAAATTTCTTGATTAATCATTTTAAAATTTTAACAATCTAATTATTTTTAACGATTAATCGACACATCACTTACAAATTATTGGAAGTCAAAAAGTAAAAAAAAATAATAATAAATAGCGGCCAATAAATAATAAATTTCCTGGCAATTACACAAACCTTTTGGGACGGAAAGTTCAAAATGTTGATAAAGTTTGTCTACCATAGTTCTCACATTTGGCCTACATATCAAACCAAATGAAAACAATATTAAGCTAATGGCAGTAATAGAGTCTTACTTAGAGATGGAAAATGGCGACAGCTCTTCTGATAATTACTACGTTACAAAATGGAGATGAAAGTTGCTGAATCCATTAACCCTCTACAATGGTGGAAATTTAATGAACACCGATATCCATTAATTTCATTCCTTGCCAAAAGTGTTTTGTGCACACCAGTTACCTCGGTTTAATGTGAATGATTGTTCATCTGGTTATATTATCAATTAGACCCGCTCATAACTTGAACCAAATAATGTCAATACTTGTCTTTTTGCGCAGTTGGTTAAAAAATGACATATAAAGGAGACTTTCCCGTGTTATTTAGATTTTCAACAAGAACGTTTAATAAGTGTTACTTATGACTTTGTAATTTTTGGCTTTAATTGAAATTAACGACTAATTAATAATTAATTTTTTCCAAAGTTAACTATTAACTTTAAGTTAATCAATAACAGCCCTATAATAAATTATAAGAACCTTATTCACAAAAAACAATATACATGTAAACTTTTAAACATTGTAAGGATTTATACACATAAATTACATACATTCAATGTTAAATAGAGAGCATGAGAAAGGAAGGCTTTATCAGACATAATTTAAATTAACAAAGAAGTCTTAAATAAGCCATCTCTTGTAAAATCAATAAATAGGGAGTGATATGTAAAGAAATCAAAAGGAAGGATACCAGCACATTCTAATTTAAAATTCTAATTCTAAAATACATATTATCCAGTACTAATGAACAGACTGTGCACTTTTTAGTTATTAAGTAGGAAGATAAAATGAATCAAGTTGTCAAAATAAGTCCATCACTATCAATGATGGCTTCATGACAACTATAAAATTGTAGATCTTTAAACATTGCTTATCATTGAATATACTGAGACAGTTTTATCTTTAACACCAGCCTTGAAACAATTCCACCTATTCTAGCTTATTTGTTCTCATTGCATAAAATGTTATGAGCCATATTAAAGATGCCAAAAAATTTTGTTCCATTTTAGCAGAAACATTGTGAACTGGTTACATCTGTTTTACAATGTTTATCAGTTAATTGTAACCTGTTGGCCAACAAATTTCTGATAATATGATTTCAATGCTAAAATCATCCCCCACAAGCACCACCCAAAAATATTATTTTTATTACAATTGTAAATTTTATAGCCAGGATGTCTAGATTTCTCCCAGTTCTGTCTTTATTTAAGATATTTCCCATTTTATCCACCATTTTATATAAATGTACCAGTATATAAATACACAAGACATTGAAAGAAAAAAAAACATCTAAATGATAGGTTCAAATCTAAAATAAATCACAAGTAAAAATCTACTATCTATTTAACAGTAAATAGGATTTTGGAGCTCCTTTCAAAATTAAAATGGGGGTTGTTTGTTTTTGTTAGTTTTTTTTTTTTTGTGCTTCATAGCAGAGTGATTATCATCTATATAGAGCATAATTTTAAGAAACTAACTTTCATTTCTAGGTATAAGGGTTGATGAACTTTTATTACAATTGCCACGTAATTCAAGGGTGTCTCTCAAGGGGTCTTACATTCTAAAGGATCTATTATTAGTTTCATTCTTTGAAAAGTTCATAGGAAAATGAGAAATTCAATATTGTGATTGAATTCGAAATCAGCATTTAGGAAAATACATCACAGAATCTGTGGACTTTATGAGCATTTACAGCATTTTCCCAAAAGACCAATTTATTACAAATATATTTATTTTATGCCATAGTATTTTTACCTAATGTATAAAGTTATTTATATGTTATGTTAAATGCTTCCTAAATGCCACTAACAATTAGTTGTCTAAACTTTTTTTAATGTGAGTGAGACAGTTAAAGAAAATTTACAATGAAAAACTATAAAATATCACATAAGTACACATCAACATGAAAATGTTATTTTTTAATTTAATGTAATTGTAAGACCATTATACTTTAAATCTTCATCCATTATCTTTTTGGTGTAATGTGCGTCTACTTGATACATGAGAAAGTAAAACAATTTGTGCCAGACATATTAAACATTTATAAATAGATTTACATCGAACTTAGGATACATAATAAAAATTTATTTTTTCCCTATATTTTGCTAAAAGAAAATGATGACCCGGTTTTTAAAGTTAATACAAACTGAGTGAAATAAGTGTATACGAGTATACAATAAATGTTGACTGTTCAACAATGTATTAATATAATGCTATTGAAAAAGGTCTTGCATTACAAAGCAAGCTATTAAGAAAATTGTTACATCTTTTTTTTTCTGATCTTGGTAAACCTCTTTTTCAAAATAATGGTTAATTTCTAACTAAAAATATAAATTATTAAATCTTTAATGAACTTGATAAATATAATTTTCAATATACAGGAGTCCCAGAGTTACGACGGTCGTGAATTACACTGTTATGAACGCGCCCCCATAAGGATATAACAAATAATATTGCGTGTCACATCATCTTTTTTTTATCATTTTTGTTTAAAACTTTTTTTTTTGCCTTGTGGTATGGAATTGTTTAGTCATTTGAAATACTTTTTATTACGTCATTGACTAACATTTTTTATATCCCTTTTGGCCAGTAAATAAGCCATTTTGGTTGTTTCTCTCACTTCTTCTTGTTTTATCTTTGTTTTTCATGTGGTAAGGAATTATATTCTCTTTTTGAAATACTTTTTATATGTCATTATCTGTTAACATTTTTAATAGCACTATTTTTTGTGTGTGTGTCCCATGACCTCATATTTGTAAGGGGTCTAATGTTTCCATTAGAACTTTCTTTGGGCTTGGTAGAACTTGGTGGCGCGCATCTCCTCTTAAGATCAGCAGAGGACTTTTTTAGCATTAGTCATTCCACAATTTTTTAGTGGCTTTAACGTGGGCTCCATCCCATGCACCTCAGATTGTGAGGCAAACGCACTATTGACTTAGCTATCCAGCCACCAATAGCACTATACATACAGTAATTTACAGTGTATATATACGCTGAAATGTTGGTAACGAGCTTATTAAAAACGGATTACCGTCGTAACTCAAGGACGCCATGTAGTGGTTAAAGTCAAACTAAAATATATGGATTTTTTTTAAGGTGATTCTTAAAATATAGCTCATAATCTTTGACATTTTCCAAAAAAAATTCATGGTTAATTTGTTTATTTTAAATTTGCTATCATTATCCAATCTAAATATCTTTAAGCGCCTTAAAGCAGTGGATCTAACCATTTTAATCGCTGCAAACTGGTCAACGTTTGATAACTTTACAGCGACCTGTTAAGGGGTGTGGTGGACTTTATTTATATTTTAGATTTTAAAAAACTAATAATAATAATGTTATTTCATTTAAATATGCTTTTAAAATAAAATATATAAACACAAAAATATGAACCTACAGTTGGAAGAACGTCCCGAGCCTAGTGCTCTTCATGGGTCTTCCCTGAAAGGCCACCCAGCCAACCTCCCCAAGGGAACCCAACAGCTGAGGAGCCCCACCCCCCTAAGGAAAGATCGCTTCTGAAACGGCCGCCCGGGCATAAAAAAAATATGAATATTTATTCATTTAAATTTTTAACTCTGTTGAAATCAATAAGAACCCCAAACTTGTTCTTTTGCAATAAGACGGTTCCATCTGGATATATTTGGGGACAATAGCACCTAAAATGTGTTGTATATGTCCAGTTAATGCCATTGTTTTATTGCTGCCACTACAGAAAACCCTTAGTAAATAAAATGGAAATATTTATTGTTTCTTACGTGGCTCAGTACAATTTGATCCAAAGACCCGTACTGAGCAATGTCCCAGGGGCAGGGGACCACTGCCTCAAAGCATTAAATATTAATTTCTTTTGGCACTCAGGGTCCCAATAGAAATAAATTTAGAGGCAAAATTTTTGTGTGAGCCAATTCCTTTGAGTTTCAAAAGAAAAAAAAATAATTTATTTTTATCTAAATACATGTAATTTTTTTAGTGCCTCTTTTGTAGAAATTTTTCTCCATTTGGAAAAAGAATTCTCATTTTTTAAAACTTGACTTCATTTAATATATAATTTTAAAATAATACATCTTTTACTAACTTGATTTATCTTCAAATCATGAGTCTTGCATTTCTCAGCTTGAATATAAATTAAAATACAATAGGCTTCAAAATTCAATGTTGAAAGAATCATTACGAAACTAGCTTTTTATTAGAGATTAAATTTGCGAAGAAAAAAAATTTGACTGCTTTCTTACTGGCAAGCAAGAATGCATGAACATTAGGAAACACTTAAGGAATAGCCAGGTATATCATCTATCATCTAGTTATATTTTATTAATAGAACTTCTCTAAACTGCAAATCCGCAATTGTTATTGAATAAAAGAAATAGGTGATAATTAACTATTGTCATTTTTTTAAAATATTGTCTCACAATAAATGTGACCTTGTTTAATATTAGCATAATTGGCCAATGTGATTGTTGCTTATGTTGGCATATATCTACACTATTGCTTGTTTCCTGTCAGAGCTTATCAAAAAAGAGAGCAGCAGTTAGTTTGCTGGCACCATATACCAGCTATGTTCTTTAAAAAAAAATTGTAATAGCCAAATAATGAAGCAGTAAATAAACCACACACCTTAACAAAGCAAATAAATGATGGCTTCAAATAGAGAACAATGTATACAAAATAAATATTTTTAAGGGCTTAAACATCACATCTAGTTGTAAATAAACACTGAAAGAAACTTGGTAAAAGGGTAACAAAATCTCTTTACATAATATATATACAAAATATGGGCTTAAATGCTTAAATAAATGTTCCATATTAAACCATGTATTTTTATTAAAGAAAAAAAAGATATAGACAAAACATGTACCTTACCATTTGTTGGAATTGGTTAATTTTAAAAGCAAATAGCAATTTTCAGGTTGTATTATTATCTGAATAGCATCTTTGTATGAAACTCAAGATTTTACCACTCTTAAAATGTTAACAATTGAAGATCATAGGAATTTTTAATTGTGCTTGTACAGTAAATCACAGTAAATATAGGAATTAATTAAGCTTAGAATCTGATTATTTTTTAAAATGTCATTTAAATTTGGATGGCTCATTATGTATGGTTAAATTGGAACACATTTGTGATAATGTCTTGTGTGAAATATATCAAATTACTCATTAACTGGAACAATGCTCTAATAAGATAATGAAATGCTTTGAAGTCAAATACAATACTGTAGCTAAAATGTTATTCTTTTTAAAAAATACTGTTTTATCCAACTTAGAGAGGATGGATATACAATTTTATATTTTTTTAATACTAATAAATGAAAAAACTTTTTTGTTTTACATGTAGCTATTTTTCTTATTACAAGTTGTTGCACTATGGAATGTAAATTCTTAGAAAAAAGTGTAAGAGATAAAGAGTTCTGTTTTTATGCTTTCTAATTACTAGGATGCAAATTGAATGAATCCAAAGAAAAGCTACTAAACAGATTAAAAAATTTTCAATTTTATAAGTAAGTGGTGGTTTTATTTTAATTAGTTCTATTCAACTTACTAAAATATAGTTTAAAAACAACTATCAGGATTTAGAGGCTACTCAACATTGGAAATAGGGAAGAGTTCTAGGACAAGGAACTCAAAATTCCTGATTAAATGACATTTGGAATTACCCACCCCTAATTACTTATAGATATTATCTAATTTAGAACAACATTAAGGATTATAATGTTACTACCAAAAAATATTTGATATGATGTACATATACTGACAATGAGAACCTTTATGCTTCTGACTCACTATCTTCTCCCTCTGCACCAGTAGATTCTTCCGACTGCTTCACACTGGACTCAGGCGATGCTGTGGTAGGAGAAGGTGGCTCATCAAGAACTGTAAGAATTAAAAATTTTCCATCTGGGCTCAGAGGAAGACGTGAGTTTAGGTCATCATAAGGGTCATCTTGCAGTGAGTCAACTTCATCAAAACCAGCTTTGCTTTTCTTGCTACCAGTTTCAGTTGGTAGGCTCTGAATGTTCTTTAAAAGCAAGTTCTGTCATGTATATTGGAGAAATTTTTAAGATGAGAAATCAATTCAGAGTAATACACTTTTTTTTAAATAGCAGGGTCAGAGCTCAAGGGAAGAAACAGCTATGATACATTTGTGTAGTTTTGAGATATTAAAGTTTTAAAGTTCAAAATTATACAGATTTCTTATAAATTAACTAAATAGATTTTAATTTTTTATATGGTCATTTAATAATATTTTCATAAAACCTCATTCAGAACATACTATATTTGACCCTCCATCAGACACAGGGGATAACTAAAAAAATTGTTGAATGTCACATAGTTATTTCTTCCCTTGTGGTCTTCATTTATAAGTTAACATATGTAACTGCTAGTCTTTAAAGAATCAATCTCATAACCCTCAACATTTTCACACTTTAGAGATTTAGAGAGTTGAGGTTGACTGATCGTCAAATATGTGCACTTTCCAGCAATATACACATTTTTGACCAAGTTACTATGTTCCCCAAATAATGTTTTGAGTCGTTAAAGTTATTAATAATTTTTAACCATTTTATTTTATTTGTACTGTCCACCCTCGCCTTACGAACACCTAGGGTTACAAACTTTTTGTCTTACAAACTTAGAGGTTTGCTTCGGCTCCTGAAATTTTTTCAGGTTTCATTTTGTGTGTGCTAAATTCTGACTACAATATTAATAGGATTAAATATCAAATAACATTAATGTATCAATATCAATTAAATTTGAAACTTTATTGTTTTTAATGTTTGTTTATTGCAGAACTCATGTGATGCCATTTCGCATGTGTAAATGTTAACATAACAAATCAAGTCAGTAATTAGGATAAAGTTGAATCTTAAAAAGTCATAACTACAACATCACAGAGTAATTAACACATAATGCCAGTTAAATAAAGATAAAACTAAATTAGGAGTAGATTTATAACATAAGTTTTATTTCATCATTATTTAAGGTCAAAGATACTGAATTGACAAAGCCTTTGCCGATTTTTATCAATAACCGAAATAGTCAATATAAGTACATGTACTTTACTTATCTGAGCTTTGATAGATAAAAATTATTTCAATAAATTTTAAAAATAAACTGTTCTGTATATTTTAATTACTTGACGGAATAAAATTTCAACAAATAAACCCATACAATTTTTTAGAAATTACAAGTAATGGCTTATTTTTCACAAGGAATACTATGCTTTGGGTTAAGTACTTTTCAGGTTGAATACTGACTTCAAGAACAAATTAAGTACGTAAGGGGAGGTATGATTGTACATTAGTATCTGTGTGACTCTATTGAGAAGAGTGTCGCGGTGAATTATTGAAGCAATAGACAAAATTTCAAGTAGTAGTAGAAGGGCAGGTTCAAGGAAATCCAGGAATCAGTATTTTATAATTGTCAAATGTATATTTTTTAAAATATAATTTCTACATTCTAGTTTCAAATACATTAATGCCAAAGGAATTTGTTAATGCTGACAATATTTTATAAAAATTTTACCTTCTCATTTAGTTGGGCTTTGGGTTTAGGAACTGCTTGAGTTGGTGTTATTCCTTTCCTTTTCTCCTTGAAATAGAGCAAAAAATCAGATAATCATGAGAAACATAAATAATTTTACCATTTAAAAAAGAAAATGTAATGCTAAGCTTTGTATAATGCTTTCTGGAAATAAAAAATATGTATGTACATTGCACATTCAGATAAAAATATAGAAAATAAACATAACAATGAAGAATTAACATTAGCCTACACCAAAAAAAATGAAATTTCTATTAATTTGCATAATGGTAGGTTGATTTTTGTTTTATTTTGCTACATCAAGGTACCACTACATCATGCTCTGGTCTCATTTTAAATAAAAGTTAACATGCTTTAAAACTGTACACTGCATATAGAGTATGTTTCTTGTTAATAGGAATGAGAGAGTTCAAGCTTTGATTAGTCTGGCATGAGGGCTTCCCACAGACCATTTTAACAAAACAAACCTTTTCAATGATAGACAATTTTGTCTCTCTGCATTGAAGCAAAAGATTCATGTAAAACTAACCAAATATTTTTTTTTTAAATCTACGTAAGATCTCTATGTAAAAGAAGAACACAGATTTAATCAGGAACACAAATGAAGGGATGACCTGCCATGTTATCTATGGCCAACAGGTGACTGATGCTTTCCAGGTGAAAGCTGATGTGAAGTAAGATGTTTGCTTTTGCTTTTAAGAAGAATAATATTATCCAACAAACCTCGTGGGACATTCTTGATGACCTCAACTTTGCTGATGATCATGCCCTATCTCTCATACCAAAAAAATTTGCAAAAGAAAACCTGTATTGTTGCACCTATTTCTGCATGTATAGGTCATAAAATAAACTAAGGGAGCTATAGCCTCTTAGTCGTTGCGACCATTACTGCACCTATTATTATGGATTAGGACGCACTTGAGGTAGAGAGCCTTGTCTGTCTACCTTGGCAGCATTGTAGACAGGAAATGTGGGACATTGCAGATGTCAACGCAAGGTTTGGGAGACCACAGGCAGCCCTCAAACAATTTAAAAAATTAGCAATCTAAAAATAGGGACATTAAAAAACACGGTTAAGCCTTTGCTGCTTTACGGAACCAAGACATGGAGAACCAAGATCATGAACATAAAGTGAAACCTGTCTTATCAATAATTTTCTACGAAAGATTCTTGAGATTCACTTGTCTGACAGAATCAGCAACCTGGAAGTTTTGCAGCGGACAAGCAGAAACCAACAGAGCAAGAGCTGCTTTATAACAATAATGATGGATTGACCATACTATTCAAAAAGCTGCTTTTAGCATGATAAGACAAATGGAACATTCAGGAGAAATGGAAAAAAGAGATCAACCAATAACCACTTGGCGCAGATTTGTGTAAACAGGCATCAAGAAACATAGCTATATCTGCAGGATGCAGGAAAGACTGACCCAGGACAGAGATGCCTGGTAAATGGCCATTGTCCTTGCAAGGACTGCATATGTCAACAATGATCAACTCCTGCTCCCAAAGGATGAAAAGGTAGAAGGCTAGAGAAGATCTGAGAAATATTTGACTTCAACATTACTCCACTGCTGATCTCATTCTTAAATATAGTACAGATCAAAACAGAATGGCTTGGATCAGAGAGAAAGTTGCTATTTATTACGATCATGTTATGCTATTTTGTATCCTGTGGGATAATAGTAATCCTGCAATAAAAACTAATAATTAATGTAGAAACGAATGATTATGCTGTAATGTGGAAATGGGTTAAGCAAAAAGTTCTAAATCCTAGCTTGTTTTACTTTACTTTTTTTTTTTTTAAAGTCCAGTTAGCCAAATAATGCTACGCACTTAAACTTTTCAAGAAGTTTTAGCACTTATATCATGCTGATTAGCAGTAAGCATCAACACAGTTGTGCACATGCAGAGTTATCAAGTCACTGCACAGGTTTACAAGCACTTAATAACTAAAAGTTATCCTAGTGAATTTTTTCCCTAATGTTTGGAATATTTTACTTCAAGACTTTTTTTTTTAAAGAGTTAACTTTCATTTCACTGATGAAAAGTATATCATACAATGCTGAATGATAATAGGGATGCAAAGAGAAATTAAAAACATACTATGAGTTTCTGATTCACGTATCTGAAAGCAAAATATTACATGAAATAAGCCAACATTGGGGGGAGGGGAAGCTTTTTATTTTAACTTCTCAAGTTAATAGTACACATATTATTTTTTTTTAATTATAAACAAGAAGAAAAATAACTCTTGAGTTTGTAAGTTAAGCTTACTAGGAAATCAAAGAAAGAACAAATAATTGTAATATTTACTTTTAAAAATTGTTCAGTGAATGATCATAGCAATTATAAAGATACGAAAATTTGCATCAGGATATGAACTGAAATTTTTAAAGAATGAATAAAAAACAAAAATATCAAACCTTGGCAGCAGCAGAGTACAACACAGTACTTTCAATATTTTATAATAATATTATACTTATAATTTGTTATATATATTCAACAACAATCTATTTTAGTGGTGTCAAACTTAATTACTCAGAGGGCCAAAACTCAAAACACACAAGGTTGTAGGCCAAACACAAAAATATTCAATAAGTAAAAATTTTACTTTATAAAAATTGTTTAAATAAATTAAAATAAATGCAAGAGAAAAGAGATTTAAATTTAATAATAAAAACTATTTCCATATCCATTTTTTCTCTAATGCATAAGAAATTCTTTTCTGTGCTTGGAACTCAAAATACAGTGGGAATGGGGCATAAACAATGTAATTTTTTCAGAAAATAGCGCTGAATTTGTTTAAAACTGCCTGTCAATAAGAAAATTGAGACAAATTGCACTGATCAATGTGTGTCTCATAAGTGTAACTTCACTTGAAATGCCTTTGCTGCATCACGAAAATCAGTGATCAAGTAGTCATAACCCTGAAGATGCAGACATGGAGATAAGTGGTTATATCAGATAATAATGCCCACTCACATCTCCAATTTTTATCCTAAAAACTGTGGTCTTTTCCCTTGCTAAATTATTGTAACAATGAACATTCACAAACACAACAAATTTTTTATTTTTTTATTCTGATATAGGTGAGAACACTTTTGGGCAGCCCAACATTGGACAAGGCTTCGTTTTTGTATGTATGTTAGCGTTTAGTGACCAGTCTTTAAGAGAATGGTTTCATCATGTTAAATCGTGATCAGCCCATTTGTCCAAATTAGCAAAAGTTCATGTTTTTGAGTGTAGAATCCTAATAAAAGCAAATACATGTACATACAAAATAAATTTCTATTAAAATACTATTCGGGCTAGTTGTTTTTTTTATTGTTTAAAAATAAAATCGCACTTTTTAAAAAAAATTATTTTTAAAAATAAGTGATAATAAGATTTTCAAATAGGGAGTGTCTATTGGTAGTTGAGTACAAATAGCAGGTCCCTGCAGGTGCGGCTATTGGCAGTCATCTATTTTTAGCATCTAATGTATTAAAGCAATACTTAATGACGACTGATATAACCTTTTAAAATTCACCTATTGCATTGAACTTCCTTGGTCTCATGATTGAGAGTTGGGCAGGTGAACTGAATGTTGAAGAATAGGAAGGGTTCGATTTTCGGTTGAGCCTAGTTATTTTTTTCTTCTTTTCTTACAAAATTTGTTTCAATGATCAATAATTTTTAAATATGAGTTAAGTTTGAGTGTTTAGAATATGCTAAACCTGGGACTTAAACTAGTGAAATCAATTTAACATTCTTATAATTACAATTAAATTAGAGCTTTTAGTTTTAGGGTCAAGTTAGGGTTAGTAGTCTATTCTTTACATTAAAAATGAACACAAAAAATATAGGGACTAAAACTAATCAAATCAATTTAACATTTTTTTAATTAGGATTATATTAGAGCTTTTAGTTTTAGGGTCAGGGTTAGGGTTAGTTTTCTATTTTTTACATTAAAAATGACATTAAACTCTCTCGGGTCACATAAAATTGTGGGCAAATTAAGACCAGGCTAGAGAAAAATTGTAAAATAGGTCGGATGTGGCCAAAACGCCCAATCTGGTTAATTACATTTTTAACTTGCAGTGTTATTGCACTATGGCATTTCAATAAGGGGTCTACCGATATGCATTTTTACTGATATTGGTGATTCTCATATTACCAATTTTTTTGGCCGATATGAGTATTTCTTAGGACAAAAACCAGCGGCCATGTTAGATGACATCATCCTTAAACTTATCACACGTAATTCTTGATATTTAAAACAAATGTAAATTAGGAAACAAATAGTACAACTTGGTTTGAATTATAAGTGTGTGTTACATTTTATCAATGGCTTATATTATATTTCTAGGATTTGTAGTTTTAAAGTTATGAATTTTTAAAATGTGGTTCAATTAGTCCCAATCCTTTATGCATTTTATCTCCACATTTTGTGACCTCAATTCGCTGTCCACGCATTTTTTTCTCTCGTTTTAATGATTTTTTTAGAGGATTAATGATATAAATAAAATTATTTCCTTATTTAGTTTTTAAAATATTCTTTATTAATAACTCATTTTACTTTGAAAAACAGTAAAATTTATAATTCTTTATTAATAACTCATTTAACTTTGTATAAACAGTAAAATTTATCTTTAAGCGAAGTTTCTGATGTGTTCACATATCTATCATGACAAGTGGCATCAATAGGGTTGGTGACACCCAGGGCGGTAGCTCACGGTGTCACCCCCTCACAACTTATCCCATAGAACTCATCTGACTCCTCCAGTGCCAAATAACAGGAATTTTGAGCCACACCTTATGACGGTGTCATCTGGGGCAGCCCGCCCCGACCCCAGCCCCCTAATCATGACCTACATATTAAATCATGACTAAATGAACTGTCCTCTATAAAAAATGTAATAATAAAATTTGGGACTCGTTTTGAACATTCAACTTTGACTCATAATTAATTCTAACCAATGGCTTTTACACACAACTACCTTTTATGAATGAAACAAAGAGAACGAAGCAATGGTAATAGAGTCAAAATGAGGTTGAAGGATGAATGATTGCCAATGACAACAAGTCTGCAATGGTACATTTTGTTACACCATATGAAATGAAATGTTTTAGACATCTGTGATTCTGCATGCATTGTTGCTATTAAAGCCATTACAGTGTACTCGCCATACCTTACACAGTATTTCCAAGTATACAAAAATCGGCCAATACCTAAACAAAATCATAGCACATGGCACACTGTATCATGGCTGTACAGTTAATATTGGGGGTCTTGGTTTTTTCAGTACCATTTTTGGGATCGATATATTAATTGGTTAAGATATTTATAAATCTAAATAATATTTTTGTAAAAAAATTTTTTGTCAAAATTGGTGACATCAATATCGGGTCCTTTACTTGTTACAGATATTAATATCCTGACATTGGTGCCGACACATGGGTAGAGCCCTTATTTTAATTTGTGATTTTAGTCAACAGAAGACAGGGTTGCCCTTATAACAACACTATGAAAGCTTGCAATTCATCATTACACTTGTTACTTATTATTAATTTGGAGCTATTTTATTCCTATATGTTATTGAAACCTATAAATTGAGAGAAATAATTTTTTGACTCCCAGTTTGCACCTGGCTCTGTATAAATTATATCATTTGTTATTAAAATGTTGCAATACAAAAAGAAAAATTACAGAAAAGTTATTGAGACAATTAGATGTGAAATGCTATTTACTCACCATCAGTGCTTGAAAAGCAACTTTAGTAGCTGTGCTTATAGCTTGGCAAATCTGAAAACATAATAACCCAATTTCATACACAAAGTAATTTACACTAGAACGTATACATCAACATTTTATTTAATAACACATTTTAATGGCAATCATAGATGTTTTAGTAGTGAGTGAACAATTTACTCATGCTATGACTATGGGACATACATAGCTGAGAGGGACTGAAAACTGCAGGGGGGGGGGGATAAAGGGGTCTACCAATATGCATTTTTACCGATATTGCCAATTCCAATATTACCTTATTTTATTGCCGATATGAGTATTTGTTAGGAAAAAACTAGTAGGGTTATTTGATGACGTCATTCTTAAATTTATGACTCGCAATTATTTATACTTATTATGTTAGAAAGAAATCGTATAACTTCAAAATGTCACTTATTATCATGTATGGGTGACGTCAATATCTGTACCTATACATTCTACCAACACCGATATTGCCAATATTTTGATATCAGTACTGATATATAGGCCAGCCGATATATTGGTAGACCCCTAGGGGGATATATAGCACATAATGAGTTGTACGAAACACAAGAGAGTGAGGAGCGAGAAGACAGCTTGAGAGACATAAAATAGTGATTGAGATAAGATGATGTTAAGTAGATTTGCAGCATCTAGATTTATTAAATCCTTAATGAAAATTTAGCATTTTTATTATAAAATGTTTTTCTATCGCTGGACTCAATATTTGGATTTTTCAATGAGGGTCATAAGGGAATATAGCTTGATATATCCACCAAAACCCCTAAAAAAACACTTGTGTGTCTCTTCTGTGGTTCAAAGGGGATCATTTCCTTAACTCTTACAGTCGCAAAGCGTTGTAATGCATCTCTGCCCGCTATCCTTATAGCGTCCTAATGCGTCCCTAGATACCACTCTCGTTAGAAATGAGATCTCGGAAGGTAAAAACTCTTCAATGCTTGAAAAATGATGTATTCGACTTCCGGCATTGGCGGCCGTTATCGCTCGATTCGCAATGTTTTTGGTAGTTTTAACTGTTTTTTTTCGAAGATACGTTTTAGCTATAATTTATTACTAAAATAATAGTACTAAACTACAGGTAAATATTGTTTTAAACTCAGTACGGTCTTTTGGATGCATAAAATAACCATTCTTAGCCTAAAAAATGAAGTCACTGTGACAATATTATTATAAATGGATATTATGCAAATTTTTTAATTTCATAACATGTTGATCGTAATACTGGAAATCCTTACGGGAATGAGGCGGAAGTTTATAGAAAAGCCTTATGCGACTTTAAGAGTTAATTTGATTTATGCCACAAACCCTCAATTTGTTTTAAACAATGTGCTCAAAAGAATGTCATCGGAATAACTAATGTTGATTTTTAATTACCTTCTGTGTGGTTTTTTTTTATAAAACTGGAAAATTATTTTAATTCCTTAAAATAAATCATGACTCTAGGCAGACATTTGAAAATCCAAAGCACAAAAAAAAAAAGGGGGGGGGGGGGTAAAAAAAATTTTTTTAAAGTAGATCAAAGCATACGCATTACAGTTGAATGATTATCAATATTTAGTTTAACTACTTCAGCAATAAAACTTATCAACATTTATTTATTTGAGATATTTGTGATCCTGAAATGATGACAGAGAGTTTTCAAAATTAAACATTTTACTCTAGTAATACTGCAACAAAAACTACAGAAAAGCTATAACATACATGGGAAAGGAAAGTTCTCAGGAAAATGTATGTATTATTAATATATGCATACGGACGGAGAATGCCAACCAACCATTAACTTTACAGTTTCTATCAGAATAAAAAAATAGTTGCAAAAATAAAAAAGGGAAGACTATGAATTAGGCAGGACACTTAGAAGGAATGTCAAAAGACAGTGGAGTAAAGAGTGTGCACCACCAAAACCCCAAGAGGAAGATGGCTCAAGGAAAGACCTAGGCTTAGATGGGTGGATGATGTAGAGAAAGATAGACAGCAACTGCATATCCAATCTTGGAGCAGAAAGGCATTGATTACGACTGAGAGGAAAGAGGTGAGGAGGCAGGCCCAAGCCCTATGTGAGTTGTAGCGCCACAGGGATGGATGAAGTCAAATACAATTGAATCATCATAAAAATATTTTGGCCAATGGACATAAGTTTAGGTGACTGCAGTATTTGACTCATAATGAATATGATGATAAATTCATGTTTTTGTTACTTACATCTTCTGCAGTGGTGTTGCTCTCAAATACATGACATGCAAAAGAAGGTGCTGCATTCTGTGTTTTATCTCCGTCATTTTGCTTCCCCTCAGCAGTAGGATTAACCAATGTGCGATTACGGGTGATAAATCCAAAAAGCCTGGAAAATATTTGAAATAAATCAGTAATGATTTTTTTCTTTAAAAATTTAAGCATTCTTAAAACTGGAATTTGAACACCCTTTAAAATACTATAAACCAAACAAAACATAACATATATCATTCAGTGATAATCGGGAGTCTCAAACTCATGTCTCCTGAGCCAAACAAACTTATGGGAAGATATTTTGCAGCCCCTGCTTAATGAATAAGTTAATGCAGCCCATGCATTTGTTTTATTCTCATATCCATATTGCATTCTATATATCTTCTATCAAACAACTCCCTTATGGCAAATCTAGAAGGTGCTCTAAGAAGGGTATTAGGAAATAAAATAACCTACTGCCTTGAGTGGAATGAAGGGATATCATCAGCTAGGGAAGTGACCTAAACAAATGCAGCTCTTCAGAGCGCTGTAAGAGATTTCGCTTGACTAGGTAAAAATAGATCGTAAGCAGGGCTGATGACCCAGCTATTTATAAAACACTCAGCTATGCCTGGACTAAGTGATGATTTTTTTAATGGTGACCTGTAATATTCTGGCCCACCTCCAAGAATGAATGAATGGAGATATTGAAAAAAGAAGGTAATACTAAGGAATGCACAACATTTTCCAGTGGAATTAAGACTAACTAGATCCGGCCCACTGCCTCACATACGCCGCAGACTTGCTCATAAATAGTGAAAAAAAACAGACAAAAACTACATCATAAAGAAATCAGAACAATGCGAATGAACAGCCGTGTTGCGAAGTCATGTTCCAAAAGAAAGTGGGAAAGCGGGCACAAACACCTTCCGCGTGTCAGGCAAATGTATTAACCACTACACTACGAAATACATGCTATTCTGATGTTCTGAAAGAACAAAGTAATTGACCTCAGTTGAATGCATTGTTGGTCTCGATGACCCCCCCCCCCCCAACCTGTGCACTACCTTTTCTTGGAAGGTGATTGATCGGTGGGGTTAGACAACTTCCTTGGTGTCCGGCATGGTTGGACCATGAGGAGAATCTTATATGGATACCTTAGGAACAAGGTTCTCAGTCCCCAGACAACCAGTACATGAGTACATTGGGTTTAAACCAGAGGAAAAAGGGTGTGCTCTCATATAATGAGAAGAAACGTGTTTAACATATGCATCCATGGTCCAAAATGAGAAACAGATGATAACATTAAGTAAATCTTTGATGAAACACTTGATAGAGTATTTGAAGAGGCAGCATGCCTCCATTGCAAAATAGCCCTTGGATATTTTAACCAAATTATGAGGAAAAAAATTACATACTGAGTCTAAGTCGGATTAAGGTGGAGGCTGAACGGGCTATAGCCAGGGGCCCCCGGTGGTTTTGGGGCCCCCAAACGTTTTATATTTTATTACAAAAGTGTACAAATGTTTGCACCAACCCTTGAAAATATAATAAATCAAATAAATTAATAAATCTTATCTATTAATATGATCGCTATTCAGACCCGATAGTCTAAATAATTAATATTAAAAAAACTTGATTTGAATGGCTAAAAGAACATATAGAAATTTGTTTTTAAAATTTGTCATTATTGACAAGCTCTGCTGGCTGTGTGGAGGAGTTTGGGCTTGCGGTGCAAGCAAAGTAGGGATCGATTCCCAGTGTTGGAATATTTTTTTTAATATTTTCTTTATACGCTCAATTTCATTATAACGGCAAACACTTTAAACAGTAATTTCTTCGTGTTAATTTTTTTCCTTTACATGATTAATATTTTTGGTTGGGAAAGCCGTTCCCGTAGTACAGACAAAGCATGATCAACGAACCAATGGACTTCACTCAGCGAACGCAATCTGTTCCAGTGGTGCGTTTGTAAAGCGAGGAATTCGCTAAGATAAACACGATTTCCCATAGACTTTATGGGAAATTAATTAATTGGTTCTGGGCAATCACAAATTTCAACAAAAATATGAAGAAAGTGGACAGGCAGTGTTCACAGGCAAATAAATTTTTATTAGAGACTCATAAATCAGGGATGTTGTTAGATGAACGATTGCGTTCGCTTGCCCTGGGCGAAATCCCAAAGCAAACAACCCACATGAAGAGTACATGCACGCAACACTCGTTCGTTGTGCGGGGCAACATTCCCTCGGCGAGTTGGAGGGGTATTCGCAGCAGCGTTTGTTGTATGGATCATTTGTTGCATGATCAATTCATTGAGAGGATTACCACTGTATGTCACAATTTTTTTAATTCTAATTGATAATCTAGCTGAACTAACCTGTTGTTATCAGGATGAGCTGACCAGAAGGAAATATCTTGTAGAGCAAATTCAACCCGAATTATATTATTGGATGGATCAATTAGTCTACAATAAAGATATACAAAATAACAAATTTTTTTATGAGTTAATTGAGGTCCTTGAATTGAACAGAATGAATTACACGAGAAATACTGTCTTTCTACTTTTACTCCTATTAAAACCTATCAAAAAGATATCAAAATGACTTACATATGAAGCCTTTATAATAGCATCAACATTTAAATTAAAGATCCTTGAATGTTAAAATTCTCAAGTCACACTAAAACAATATTGGGCAAGTTTAAATATAGAATTGTTTTAAAAAATTATTTAAGTACTTATACTTATATTTGATTTCACAATAAACAAAAATGAGATTGTGTTTTTTACAAACCTCATTCCTTCACTGGACACAACCATTAAAGATTCAGTCATTTTAAAAATGTTGTGAATAGCTCTTGCGGCCATTATTTGTCTAATAGTAGAATGAACCAGTTGCTCCCCTGAAAAATAAAATTAAAAATATGATGGTTATCTCTGTGACAATGGAAAAGTGAGGTATCATCAAGGAAGTTCAATTAACATTTGATATTGCTGTGTATTTTACCACTAATACCACATTTGAAACAAAAAGTAATTCATAATTTGATGCCTCAGTATTTATTCACAACAAAAAGGTTTCAAATTTTAAATTATTAAATGCATCCTTTTAGTTCACACTCAATTTTTAATGTCTCACAAAACCATGATTTTTTTTAAAGTACTCGATTTGTTCTGAATCCTCGTCTTAATTTTCCTCACTTACCTCTGTCACCTTTGACTTCCATAGATCCCAGAAATCTGGTGGTAAAGGTTTCAGAGAAGGCTGCATTGTCAAATGCTGGATTAAGTACAACAGCTGAAGACTGATCAAATGGATTCAGTCGCCTATACAAAAAAAATTAAAAATCAATAATAGAATGAGAATACCTAAATACTAAATGAGCTCTCTTTTAGAAAATGCTTAGAGATAAACTTACAGAAATAAAAACTCTTTTACACAGCTGATAAATGAATAAATCAAATTGAAATATTTCACTTTACCATTAGGATTCAGTAGACATATAAAACATATTCATCCACTTCAACATCACTCAATTTTCTGAACTGATAATGTCATATTTCTTTAATTAGAAACTTGTAAGTTTTATTCAGGTCAAGAGTATAATTTAGGACAAAAACTTTGCAAAAATATTACATTATTAACAAAATTGCTGCCATTGAATGTAAAGTTAAGACTTAACAGCTTATTTCTACAATTAATTTGATTTGAAAATAAATACATTATGATGTACATAAAGTATGATGAATTTTAATTTTTCATCTGTTACAACTTTGTCTGTTTTGGAAAAGGGTAACCAATTTTAGTCCAGAAATTTTGTGCTTCACAACATTTCACGTGAATTAAAACTCAATGCAAATCCTCATGTAATGAATGCGCTAGGCTATTTTCACACAAAACACAGCAATAAAAGTAAACTTAAATGTTAGGAAAACAACAATACTGTATTTCATATGACCTAAAATTTCTAATTTCACCCTAGTTAATCAAAGGAACATATCACATAAGAATTTCTTTAAAACGGACATCTCAACCCCGCTTAAGTCACTTGACATCAAATTACTATAAAAAGAATTAACTAATTAATTTGTATTTAAGTAAATAATAATTAGTATTTTTTGCAGAGGAAATTAGTTATAAAATGAATGATAATACATAAATAAATTTTAAAATATTTTCAATGACTAATCTGCTATACCATACAGTTTGCATTCGTTATTTCAAAAATAGTTTAAGTTTATATATAATTTAAATGTTACAGAATTTCAATGTCAAGATCTCAGTTTTATATTAAAAAAATATAATGATCCATTGTTCATAATCCAATAAATATTATTACACCATTATTCAATAACTTGACTAAAGTTTGATAAAGTTAAGTAAATGAAATCAACATAAGAGATCTTTAGGGTTTATTCATCTGTAAAATACATTAACTTGACATTGCATGCATGTTTCTAATCATTCAGTTTATAAAAAGCCACATAAGAATAATACTCATGCATTACAAAAGGAGCCCAGACAAATGAAGTTAAACTACCAAAATTAAAGAAACAGCAAAAATAAAAAGTTTAAACTTAAAAACAGTCTTCCTTTTTATTTTGGGAAATCCATATACTACAAAAAGGAGTAGAGCTAAATGGATTAAGAATGGTTGTTAGTGCAATAGTTTGTAGAGGGACTTGAAAAAAAACACTATATTTTTGTGGAAAATCTCAGATATTTATAGCCTTAAACTGCTTTAAAGCAAGTGTAATTGTCGTGATCAAAAAATAATTTGAAGGTAATTTTAGCTATTTCTTTTCCTGTTGTTGCTTTGAGCCACACAAATGCGCTAAATATGGCAATATTAACAATCAGCCAAGGTATTGGAGGAACCAACAAAAATAGATAGCCATAGTTAACAAAGAAAAATGTCTGTTTTGGTCTCAAATATAGATGTTCACGATGTAGAAGCTACGACTTGTTGCATTTTATAAGCAAATTACCCTTTGAATTAAACTAATTTTGTGTGTGTGTAAGGCAGTAGTTTGTATTCCAGGGGTATCAATTTAGTACAATTATAACAGGTGGGTAAGGGAAACCAAATTTCAAGATGGCTGTTTCTTTTTAATTTGCACTGTAAATTAAAAAATTAAGATTCAGAATTGATTTTATGGAAATTAAGTTTTACAAATGTTAACTTACAGCGAACATTATAAGCAAATCAAGACGGGTATTTTGTGTTATCTTTAATCTTAAGTGATAATTTTTGTACAACTTCAAAATTTGTTGTAATGAACACTCACTTTATCGTATCTAAATCTTACTTTTATAATAGAATATTTTATTTATAGCTAACGTACAATTGTATGCATTGAAATTTAGAAACCTTTATTACTTTATTGCCCTTAAATAATAATAAAATTGTAAAATTAAATTTGATGTCATGGAATAATTCATATTCTTAAATTTAAGTTCAATTTATTTTACTTTGATTAGAAATGAACACTACAACAAATGGTTTTAAAATTGAGATTTAATGAAAAAAATGATGATAGTATTGTCCCAATTAATATTTATTATTACTCTTCAATAGTTCAGAACTATAAACTAACATAACCCTTGTTATCCAGTGTCCTTGACCTTTCAGCCACATGACTAGTCTTAACAACTGAATCCACCTCATCTTCACAGAACAAAAGGATCTCAAACTTCATGTCAGTGCTATTTAGTTTTAACATAATAATAATAAATGTTCATAAATTTGATCTAACTATGTGAATCATCTTGGGTAAAAATATACAGACTCGATAAGTGTAAAAAGATGAAGCTCTGGGATGGGATAGTAAATTAGTGATTTAATAAAATGAAGCAACATCATATTATAGGTGATTAAGTTCTTGCATTTAATCTCAATTTAATGATTGTGTTAAGAATTATCTCATTTTATTTTAACCAGATGTTTAATTTTCAATGAACCATGTTAGAGTAATAGCTCATATTAGTTTTTGGTGCAGTTTGAAGTGTTTAGTTAGTCTACACAATTTTGTATTTAATTGTTTTCTCATTTTATAGAAAGGTTGTTGTTTTTTTTTAATTAAGGACATGGGGGTACTTTTATTCTTCTTCATTTTATAATTTTTTTAATAAAAGTTAATCTGTTTGTAGGATTTCTGTGCCATTTAATGAGAAATGTACTAGACTCATTTACCATTAAAAGCTGCCATATAAATTGACCAAAGTAAATATTTCTTTACTCTAATGAATCATTTTAAAAAATAACAGTAATATATAACATAAAGAAAACTGTTAATGAATTTTATCTTTTTTATAAAACAGATGAGCCATAACTATTCACTCTTCCTTGCTCTTCTTAAAATACCACCAAACTGATGATATATATATATATATATATAATCATTTTGCTAAAAAAAATTCTATTGCTGTGCCTATTACTAACTTTGGAGGGCCTGACTGAGGAGTGGTAACGGCCCTGTTTTCTTCACTGGGAGAACCCAAATCAAACTGGATAGATGTGTCCAGAATCAAAGTGTCAGCAGCACCAGGAGCTGAAATGCTTGTTGTTATACTTCCCTGAGTGGAACTGTCAAGTTTAATAGGGTGAAAACATAAAATAAAAAAAGGAAAACAGAAAAACTAGACACAATGTGAACATAACTTGCATTAAATTTGATAGAAATTGTATTCAATAAGACTTTACTACATTGATGATCTAGCAAACAGTACAAAATACACAGTTATTGTCTTGTGTACACCTAGAATTAACTAAGTGACCAAAGAACTGAAATAACACATACATGTTACTTAATGTTTTTAAAAATTGGAAAATATATATAAAGCCAAAGGGAGATAGTAAGCATGCTGGTATTCTAAAAAACTAAAACTTTAATGATATAAATGCTTTTAATTCCAGCCAATGAGTTAACACTTCAATGCATGCTTTTTTGCAATCACTATGGGCCAATAATGTTTCTATTAACCATATTTTACACTGTCACATATATGATAGAACTTTATTAGACTGAAATTTTCTAAAGAATGTTTGCCAAAGCATAAGTAACATTCCCAAGTAGGTTTTTCTGTGTTTGCTGGTTGAACAATAAGCTACATAATATTTTTAATAAACTAATTTTTTTTTTAAATTAAAATTCAATAATAACTTCAATTTATTTTAACTTAAATATTTGAAACTGCTTTTTTATCAAAATCCTATCCAAACAAAATATAAATGAATTAGGATAATTTTTTTTTAAACTCTAATTATACTTTCCAAATTTAATTTAAAATTGATTTATGCAAAACTGAAAAATTAGTCTCAACACAATTATTTAAACCCAATTTAAATGGATATTTTAAATTAGTGGTTCCCAAAGTGGTCCCTACGGACCCCCAAGGGGTCCGCGGAACCTTTCAGGGGGTCCGTGGAAACTTAAAATTGATTTGGGGGTCCGTGAACAACGTCAAGGGGTCTGCGGAAGGTTTTGTATAAAAATAATAAAATGATGTGTTTTTTTTATTTCGGAAATAAAAATGAAGAATAATGAATGCTATAGTAGCTATTGTTAGGTCCTGAGTAAAAATAAATTGGTTTGACCTAGAAACAAAAGTATAACTACAATATTTCCCACAGCTGCAACCAATCAAAATGCTTGGTTTATTGAGAACTCGATACGTTTGAAATGCGGAGGTCATATATGTAGGTCATTAATATTTTAACAGAAATGTTGACGATGGCAGGGTTGGGAAAATTTGATGTGTCAGGAAGTTATATTTATCCAAATTAGGAAGAATCAAGCTTTCAGTTGATACCACATTAGATATGTTGGACCATTCCAAATACATCAATCGAGTCAGCAAAATACTTTTTCTCATTCAAAGTTAGACCAAACATCTTTACCAAAATAATATTTATATATCATGATAAAACTTTTAACATAATTAACGTGAAAAATTGCTTTAGAAACCTATTATTTTTTAAAAAAGAATTACTTTAAAAATGAGAATTTTTGGCCGATTTCACCCCAGCATCGCTCAAAGTTTTAGTTGGCTTTATAAGTTAATCACAAACATGGCACGTATTATTCAGACTACCGAAAATAGTTTTATACGGTAATTATGCTGCTACATGCATAATTTTCCACAATATTAAGTCTAAAAGAGTCGTACATGTTTTAACAATTTTTTTAAATATAATCCTGATACGAAGTGCATAATTTTTTCCCCCAATCCTAGGATTAAAGAAGTTTAGTATTGTTAGTTGGCAGTTATGATAATGTTCAATTTTTTATTGTTATCAAGATAGCCCACCTTTGAAGTTAAGAAATTTTCATATTTGAATCAAATTGATTTCTTTTGAATACAATATATTTTACATTTTCAATTTAGTAACACCTTAACGTTAATTTTTTTTAAATTTAGATGGGATAGTACGTTTTTTTTTTAATTAAAAAGATATGTACACTTACATCTTACGTCCAATAAAGCTAAAGAGTTTTAATGCAGCATTCCATTGAAAATTTTTAATAATAATAATTAATTATTTCAAATAAATATTTTATATACAATTGTTCTTATATTGTTGTGCCATTTTTAACAGATGAGTGAGCAGAAGAAAAAATGTAGACACTGCAATGTTAAATATTTGACGTATGGCTTTATTTCATCACCAGGAAATAGTAATTTACCCGTGTGTCTTCTGTGTAATAAAACTTTGTCGAATGAGTCTATGAAACCTTCATATTCCAAGCTTAAGGAACATTTAATGAAAATCCATAATGATAAAAAAGATAAAGATGTATCGTTTTTTCAAGCAGTCAAAGAAAAATATTTGAAAACCCCATCACTTCAACAACTCTAAGGACAACGTCTAAGCGAGATGATGATGGACTGTGTGCGTGATATAATATTTCTTTATTGATTACAAAGTCTTGAAAGCCCAACATGATTAGTGAAGAACTTATTTTACCAGCTGTAAGTGAGGTAATATACACTGTGTTACACAAACCAGCTTTAGACGTCACGAAAAGAATTCCACTGACCAATAATTCAGTCCAAAGGAGAAATGACGAAATGGCTTAGTGTGTTGAAAATTCTTTATGTGAGTACTTAAAAACATATTAATTTTTTCACTTGACGAGTCCACTTTACCAGAAAACGAGGCTTTACTTTTAGCTTAATATGTAAGATTTGTAAAAGAAGGACAATTTGGCCAAGAACTGTTGTTTGCTAAATATTTGGAAACAGATACGAAGGGTGAAACGTTATTTACTGAATTAAAAAGATTTTTCGATGAAAAAGCTATACCCTTGACTATTATCATTTATGTTGCTACTGGAAGTGCTCCGGCAAAGGTAGGAAGAGACGAGGCTTTCTGGCTTTCTTAAAACAAAATTCCAAAATAGAGATGAAGACTTGCTTGCCTACTGTCAACACTTAACAGCTCTTCATACAGACCTGAACCAAAGATTTGAAGACATTCTGCACTTGGATATTCCCGACTGGGTGTTGAATCCTTTTGTTCGAGGAAAAACTCAGATCCCAGACATAGATGAATCCACAGTAATACAAGAGCAACTTATTGAATTATCCACAAATGAGGAACTTAAACCAATGTTTGAACAAGGATAACACACATTCTGGTTACCATAAGAGATCCCAGTTTAATATCCTGCATTATGTGTAATTTATTGTACAGAAGTTGTTGACTGCTTTCCCGTCTTCCTATTTGGTAGAACATGGATTCAATGCCGTTATGAATCTCATCACAAACAAAAGAAACCGGCTAGAGATCAGAACTCGTGGGGATTAGCTGTTGCTACTAACAAACATTGAGCCGGACATAAATACACTCATAAAACGCCATCAAATTCATCCAAGTCATTAACTTAATTTTTTTTAAAGCAAATGTTAAAATTTCAATACATAATTCTTCAACAAAATTGGTTGTTTTTTTATAAATTATTAAATGTGTATACTATGTATTTAATGTAGCGTTTTCACTTGGGGGTCCGTGGGCACGTTTTGACTCTAAAAGGGGTCCACAGGTTAAAAAAGTTTGGGAACCACTGTTTTAAATGTTAGGAGTCACTTTTTATCAATATTGAAAGAACATTTCAACATGAAAAAGGTAAGGAATCTATTTTCTAAAGGTGCTATATACAACAATTATTTTCTAATGCTCTAAGTGGCATTTGAGATATCAGTTCCTAAAGACAGTCTTATTCAACTTACCCTACTGGAGTCTGAGAACCAGATACTGAAGTATTTTCTGATGATTGGCTGTTGCTAAGCTTTTTAGGTGGATCCTGTAATTTTTGAAAAAAAATATTTATATAAAAAATTTTTGTTAAATATTAAAATTTTGAAATTTTCAACATAAATGTAGAACTTGTTTAAGGATAAAAGACACAAGACAAAAATGTTCAATTCATTCAATTAAAAGTTCTTAATAAATTATTAAATTATACTTTCATTTAACTTTAAAAAAATATGATAGTAATATGTATAGGTATTACTGTAACTATCAAATTACAACCTACCTTTTTCTTAGCCGCTCCTGGCTTTCCTCTTATGTACCCACCATCTCTAATGATGTTGTGCAAAGTAGCTATCCACTAAAATAAATAGCAGTGAATGTTATATTACATTTAATGAGCATTTACTTAACATTGGCAGAAATCCCATTTTAAAAGTTATTTAACTACTATAAGAAGGGAAAAAATTGCATTCCATTTCAAACAAATCATTCTTTGTATATATGCTGCCCAAAAAATAGAAATTTATTTATTTAAATTACAGGGATTATTTCAAAAATATAAAATTAATAAAATTGTAAAATCATCCGGCAGAAAAAGTTTAACTTATGTAATCATAACTAATGTAATTTAAAGCTCTCATGCCATTGCCACCTGAGCAATATGCAAGGCAGTAGTGATGTTAGGCAGATTATGTGTCATTATTGTTTAGCATGATTTGCTAATAAACTGGCATAAAATGCAATAAAATCTAAACATCTGATCGTCACAATTAATTCCTATATTTGAAATTTTATTTTATTTTAACTACTTTTGCTTAAAGTTTCAAGTAACCAAGGCCATGGCTTTTCTAAGCATAAGTTTGCCAACATGTGAAGCTTAAAAGAAGGGCAAGTTTTGACAATGAATGAAGACATAATTGAAAAATAATATTGTTAAGATGGTACATTATCAAAATGTAGAAACCATGATAATAAGTAATTTTTGTACTGTTTCTGAGATCATCAAATGATATTTAAGAGGTTATGCTCTAAACAACTCAATTTTCTGATCGTATTATTTTTTATATGTATTTAAAATGACTTTACAAGTTTCATCTTTTGTTTTCTAAACGAAGAAACCCAAATTTACATCTATAGCTGGTTAAGCAGTAGTACATTTACATTTATAAGAACAAGCAAATAAGTCCCCAAAAAAGCTAATTCACTATCTCCTACCAGTAAGGATCTGTTTTAATAATAATTAAAAAATTGATAATTTATAGTACCCCAGCAAGCAACTAGGCTCACATTTCTTTATATAAAAATAGTAACAAACATAATTATCAATTCATTCATTGTAAAACATTCATATCCCATATCTCTTAAAGTCGCAAAGCGTCGTAATGCGTCTCTTCCCGCTATCCCTAAAGCGTCGTAATGCGTCCCTAGATACAAATTTCGTTAGAAATGAGATCTCGGAAAGTAAAAACTCTTCAACGCTTGAAAAACAATGCATTCGACTTCCGGCAATGGCGGCCGTTGCCGGCACTAGTGTTATCGCTCGATTCGCGATGTTTTTTGGTAGTTTTAACGGGTTTTTTTTCGAAGATACGTTTTCGTTATACTTCATTACTAAAATAATAGTACTAAACTACAGGTAAATATTGTTTCAAACTCAGTACGGTCTTTTGGATGCGTAAAATAACCATTCTTAGCCTTAAAAATGAAGTCAGTATGACAATAATATTATAAATGGATTTTACGCAAATTTTTTAATTTCATAACCGGTTGATCGTAATACGGGAAATCCTTACGGGACTGAGGCGGAAGTTTTCCAAAAACCTTATAGCACTTTAAGAGATATACAACATATAACAACATTCTTACTGTGCACTTAAATTACTGTGAGCTAAATTTTCAAACAACAATGTAGAAAAATTCTTACTTCATCTCTTTCTCTGTAATTCTCTGCCTGAAGAATAATAGTCCTAGTTAAAGAAAAATTTTAAAATTTAGCAAACAAAATCTTAAATTGAACCATTAAATAATGTTATTTCAAGAATTATTTTCTAAATTTAAACTACAGAAGAACCCACTTATCTCGACCTCGGTTATCTCGCCAACCATATTATGTCGACGCTTTTAAAGTGGAACAGTCAAATTTTCTCTTCGTCTATCATTTTTTCATCGGTTATGTCAATTCTTTTATGTCACTGAACCCTAATATCTCAAGCAGAAAAGAGGGCCAAATTTGCCACTTAACGTTGGTTATCTCGATTATCAATTTTTGTCTAGTCAAATTTTTTTTGCAGACCAGTTAATCGAGGTCTCCTGATGACATCACAGCCTGCTTGCGTTCAGCTCTCAGCGCTGTGTTACTTTTGGTACTATGCTTCATTACTATGCGAAAACAGTTTTTTAAATTAAAAATCATTCATTAGCAAACTCCACCAACAGTGATGACGTGTATTTTTATGTTATTTATAGATCGGAATATTATTACAGTCGAAACCGCTTAAGTCGACGGCGTCGGGGAATGAAAAATGGCATCGACATAACCGATGATCGAGTTAAAGCGAAAACCAATATGGCGGCAAAATATTAACATGCGCTTGAAATTTCTTTATGTACGTGTTGTGCGTTGGGACGATTAATCAGAATCGTATAGGAATATCGGGACCCTATTTCTTCACTCTTTCTTACGGTTGTTAAGACCGTTCGTTTTAAAAGACCATTTAAGTTTAAATATATCGCCGTTTTGCGGCGATTCCCAGATTGAGCCATACCGTGCCTTCGAAGCCACTTGCTTGATTTTCCTTACAAGCTACACAAATAATGGTGTATCGTGACCTATATATGACTCATGACAAAACGAACTATTCTCTATATAAACGTACACAAATAAATTAGGTACTCCATTTGAACCTTCAACTTTGACATATTTTAATTAATTCTAACCAATAGTTAAATGGCTTTTGCACACGGCCACTTGTTATGAATGAAACTATGTGAACAAAGCAGTAGTACAGTGCATGTAATAGTCAAAATGAGGTTGAAGGATGAATGGTTGCCAATGACAACAAGTTTGCTCACGGTACATTTTATTATTCCATACGATCCAATCAGCTTAAAATTCCTTCGGTAACTTGATGCTAATAGGACTAACCAACATTAATGGTGTGGGAGATTGAGAGTGGGGGTGGGTAAACTGTCTTTAGTCTGTTATATTATATATTTAAAAATCTGGGGAGCCTATGATTTTGGTATTGTCACATCACTAGCGTTAATAAATGATAATGTTCATGCACATGTTTTAAGAGTTTTTTTTTAAACACAACAGCATTGCCGTTATTTGTTTGATGAAGCTATCGGCATGCTATAAAATTCTACATACATGTTTGCTAACAACAAAAGGTATATGTGCACCAACTGACAGCAGAAATTTACAAATTTAAAATAAAAACCAACGTCGATTATCGATAAAAACTTTTATTATTCTCCAACACATCTCTGAAACGTATCGTATATATGCAGTTACTTTGTGAACTGTTATTGAACGATCAATTTTATTGGTTAGCTAGCATAAACTTAACCAATCGTAAAACTTTTTATAAGACGCGCGAAAATACGGAAGTGATATGGTGAGTGGCAACGATAAGTAACATTTTCAAAAGCTGGCGATTTAAGTTAACGACACAGGTCTCAATGCAAGAGGGCTGTGACGTCACCAGCACACGTCGCAATTTGATATTTTTCGTGGCTTTGATGGCCAATTACCATAGTACTAGATTACTAGAAGCAACACAGCGCTGGGAGCAAAACGCAAGAGGGCTGTGACGTCACCAGAACACGTCGCCAGCTGATATTTTTCGTGGCCTTGAGGGCCATTGCCATAGTACTCGAAGAAATACAGCGCTGAGAGCAAAACACAAGTGGGCTGTGACGCCACCAGCAGACCATGTTGAGACAGAAATCATAGCTAACATTTTCAGAATTGGCGATTGGCCATGGCCATCGAGATAACCGATGTTAAGTGGCAAATTTGACCCTTTTTTGTGCTCGTGTTATGAGGTTTCGGCGACTTAAAAAAATCGAATTAAACGACGAGAAAATACTAAGACAAAGAGAGAATTTGGCGGTTCCAAAAAAAAACGTCGACTTAATGGGGTGGTCGACCTAAGCGAGCTCGAGATAAGTGGGTTCCACTGTATTAAGAAAACGCCTTGATATCACGGTCGGTATTCTCTGGTATTCTGCCATAACGCAACAAAAAATTAACTCCACGTAATAAGCAATTATATTGACCGGTCCTGATTCAATGGATGAACAAGTAGTGCACATGTCCCTTTTTGTTGTTAGCAAAGATGTGTGTACATTTTTATAGCATGCTGACCACTTCATCAGACAAATAACGGCAAAGCTGTTATGTAAAAAAAACAACTCCAATAACATGTACATATACATTCTCATTTATTAACGCATTTCATGTCCATAATGACATTTCAAGCACATGTTAATATTTTGCCGCCATATTGTTCGTCGTTTATCTCGATCATTGGTTATCTCCATGCTTTTTTGCAAACCATAGGCAGTCGACATAACCGGGTTCAACCGTATTTTGAAAACTACAGGTAATATTTTTATTAATTTTTATTTCAAAAAAGAAAAATTCACATATACCTCTTATTTCTTTACAAATTCATTAACATGAAATTCAAATTACTTTTTGGAAAATGGTGCAACCAATTGGAAAGTATGTCTTCTATCATCAGCAACACAAGACTCCACGACAACACCTTCTTCATTTAAATCCAATACCAAACTCCCCGCAAACTGTTTGGAAAGGATATAATTGTTAACAATGTCCTACTTATTTTATATCTATAAAAGAACACAAATGTTGTCCTACTTATTTTATATCTATAAAAGAGGACAAATTTTGCTTTATCAATACAGAATTTATGTTTAAATCAGGGATATCTTGTACTTAATTTAAAAAAGAAAAATAATTACCAACTATTTAAGTCTTAATATCACTATTGCTTCAACATTTTGCAGCATACATATTTTTCAACATATGTCGGTCAAAGTAGGTCTTAAAAAATACATTAGTCAATATTTCTTTGGCTTAAAAATTGTATTTGTTCAGGACTCTTTTATAATAGTCACTATATTGCATTGAAAAAAGAGATAAAATGAATACAAAATCGCTTTATTTTGTCTAAAATATAGTGAAAAATTATCAAGCAAATGTTTGGAATAACAAGGAGTGAGTGATTTCAAATAAATGCAGTTTTTTAAAGAAAAAAAAAATATTTTAGTTTCAAATAGTGAATAATTTAAACTTTTTGGTTAACCGGTCCTGATTAAAATGGACTGGTTCTGATCTGAGGACCGGTTAACAATTAACAACCTTAGTTACAATGTCTGTTTATAAAATGTTCATTTTAATACAATTAAACTTTGATAATAAATAAAATATTTTGCATCTTTCTTTTTGGAAAAACAAGGGAAAATGGTAAGAGTTCAATCACATTTCATGAGGTAGAGGTGAGCAGTGGCGTAGCAAGGGGGCAAATTTTGGTTCTGCCCCAGGCGGCACATACCCACACTACGCCGCTGGAGGTGAGGTTTGGGATTTTGACAAAATGAAACAGAACTACTTACTTCAGGGTTCTTATAAACCTGAATGTCATTTTAAAAAATTAAACACATAACATGAGAATGTTATCTGCGGAGAAATTAGTATTTATTCATTCCTTCCTGAAACACTACTTTCATGCTCACTAAATTTTTTGACAAATTGGAAGTAACTTTTTTTAGCTTTTGATTCCATTAAAATAAAATTCTTTAAATTATTTATTTATCTTAAGAATTAAAAGATAAATACATTAATAAATAAATTCATGAATATAAAAATTATGCATAGACTGATAACACGATTTTCAGCACCTAAAATATTCATGCTAGATATAGACTATTAAAAATAAAACGAGGTTTTTAAAGTTCTGTTTTTTTTTTCTTCTAATTTTAAAATTACATAGAATCACGCAATTGCTGGAAATTTTAAGGGCAGGTTAAACACCAAAATTGAAAAGTTGGATTTTTACCTTTTTTTTTGCTTGAGTTATTAAAACTCATGTTCAAAATCAATAAAAAAAATACTTTAAAAATCTAACTTATCAAAAAATTATTATTTTGATCAATTATATGGTAAATTGTTGCGAAAATGTTAAAATATGGTCTAAATTTACAAACATTGTATCTCAAGACCAAATAAAGACAGAAGCATACAAATTACACACTTGGTAGTACTCAGTGATGCCAACGCAGTATAGTAATTTAATTTACATAGAGTAAAAAATGAAATTTACCTGAATTTTTTAGATATCCATGTTCTTCGGTGAAAAAAATCTTAGGGTATGGGATATCATTTTCCTGAATATTTCCTTTGTTTTTAATCCAAACTTAAAACATTTACTAAGCCAACACAATAGATATATACACAACATTCCTGCCAATTTATACAATTATTCCATAAGTATTTTAGAAGTTACAGTGTGAATGTGAAGGAACTTTATGAAAAATTAGATTTTGAGAAAATTGAAAAAAAACTTACAAATATACATTTTTAAGGACATTTTATCAAATTTAGAACCCCCCAGCAGCATAAAATTCTTCCTTATCCAATTCCTTACTGGATAATATTGACTTTTTAGCCCTTTTTGCTTTACTTTTATCTAAATTTTGAATAAGCGAGGAGGATACACGCTTTCTATCAATTTTAGAAAATGTCTGAAAACAATACTTTCCAAAATTTAAGTCCAAATTTTTGAATATGTCCCCCCTTTTTAATTCACCATTGTTATAAACTATTGTGGCATCATCTACAGCTATTTCTAGTCTCTTTCTTCCAACAAAAGTTGTCTTAGGACAGCGATACCAAATTAGATTATGGAATGCTTCATTAGCATTCTGGGTCCCTCCGTGAACACACTTTGCTAAAAGAGCATCCGATGAAAGCTCCTCAAATACAGGTTTAATTATTTTCATTACATAGGATGGAAGAGCATTCTTATTTGCTGCCTCTAAATCTCTATCTTTGGGGCACCAACTACCACAATCATTATGCTTACCCTCCCGATGATGAAATATTGCCCAAATACTTTTTTTCATTTTACCCATGTCCCCTGAATTTTTTCTTATTGCTGCCCCATAATGTCCTTGAATGCGCTTTATAGCACATTTTGTTAATCTTCCTGCCCCACCTATTCCTTTATAAGATTTACCATTGTGTTTAAAGGATTGACCCTTATGCTCATTTACTTTATCCATCAAGCGTTTTCCCATTCGCTTTTGAACATGGCCGCAACATTCTAATTTTAAAATTGATACCCCTTTATAAACTGGAGGAATAGCTTCTGCTACATTTTTAAAACTTTTAGAATCCCCATCCCCTAAATAGCCAGTGTAAGTTAGATTATATCTTTCTTTAGAGCGGCGAAAGATTTTTAAAATGCCTTTAGGTTCCATGTGACCAGATGTACCTTGGTGATTTGCTTCACATTCACCGGAACCAGAATGGTTTCTAAACCATTCCTGATAATCAGAGTTATCAGGAAATCTTTTTTTTGCCTTAGAACACTTATCACAGTAGTTGCTACTGACATGAGTATCAACTACTTTGGAAGGCCCTTTGTTGGCATTTACTGACAAAACAGTAGCTACTCCATTCTTTGAAATAAAGCCTCTGCGCTGCCAGGTCCCATCACAGGAAACAGTAACATTACTACCCTGGGCTTCTTTTAACTCTAATGCTGCCTGAGACATGCACTCTTTTGCTACTTTATTAGTAGCAATATGAATTCTATCCTTAAATTTAGTAACTATGGGAGCACTAACAGGGGGAGGCATGTCCATGTTACCTAGAAATCTTTTAATTTTTTCTTGATGACAGCCAACGCTGTTCATCGCTAACTGTAATCTTAGGTTGACATTCTCATTACATGTCTTAAATTCAATTTCATCCATACACTTATTACATTTAAAATATAATATACTACTTATCCCATTTAGTTCTTCTCTAACAGAATAAGATGTAATCTGCTCACAAAATGAGCAAGGAAATGACTGGATAAATGTTATTATTGATCTCACATCTACTAAGCGATAACCACTAATTTCAGGAAATTTGGGGCTAGAAACATTTAATGTATCATTTAGTTTTTGAAATGAAGAAGATGTGGGTACTGGATTTAAATTATACATATGTTCTTTGGGGTCAAGAATATCTTCAATAATACTATTATTAGGCAGATCTGTCACTGTTGGCTGAGTACAACTAACCGAAGCGATTGTAGCCTCACTACTAGTACTAGCACTATCACTAGGCTTATTCTTTTTAGTATATTTATTTCCCTGAAATTTACGCTTTTTACTACGATATTTATTCCCATTCTTTTTTACTTTAACTTTATCCATTGCTATTGTATACTTAAAATTATTTTAAAACAAGCTTATCACAGGTCCTTTTAAAACAGAAATCCAAAACAACTTCGAAAAACTTGCACATTTAACTTTACAGCGTGGGTTATAGAACGTAAACAACTAGATCTTCCGGAAACCCCAATGATTTTTTTATAAGAAGGGCTGTGATTGGCCCAGGCAAAGGGAGTTCCCTTCTATCAACCAATGAAAATTATTTTTACAATTATTTTTTCCCATTTTAATAAGTTGGTAGAGATTTTAAATTCGCATATTTCACAAAAAAAATTTCGGAGATCGGCCCAGGGGAACTAAAGTTATCAATAATTTCAATAATTTAACATTTTTGCATAATTAATTAGGTGTTTTTTCTCATACCTTACTAGTTTAATTAATTAAATTAAAATACTTTAAATGCGTTTATTTAAAAAATAAGTATACCATTGTATTTGGAAATGAATATACTTAGTAAAAAAAATATTTTCAAAATTTACGTTTTTTAACACAAAATTAAGATTTTAGGGGTTTAACCTGCCCTTAAAGAGTGAGACATTTTGATTTCCTTTTTTTTCACTAAAAATGAGAAAGAGTGACAACACGTGGCATGACTTTAACAATGAAAGTCAAAAAATTAATCATCCCAAATTATAAAATCAGATTAAATACATTTTTAAAATTTTTTTTACAAGCAGCTGTGTTTTAAATTAATTAAAATGTTAAAATTCTTTACCTCCTCTTTTGTTTGACTCATTAGGTTTCCACCTTGAGTAAAGAAATACATTCGCTCCCATTTTGTTCCAATGATAGCTTGTTTACTGAAAGCACAAATCATGACAAATTTACCTAAAGAAAAAACATAATTATCCTTTACTATTTCTTGGCAAACATATTTATTTTTTTAAATATAACCAATAAAATTACAACATAGACAAATAATTCCAAACATTGACCACAATACCAGCTCAGTAAAATGACTTTATAATAAACAGATTTAAGCACTAATTTTTTTTTAAATTTCAGAAACAGCTGCCATGATTATTGTGCAAAGTTATATCATCCCATGACAATGTGCCCTTGGAAAATCCAGAAGCGTGAGAAAAAGAAAAATCATGAAAAGTTTACATATTCAAGAATCTTTTGTGCAGTTCTTCATTTTATTTTGGATGATGGGTTTTGAACTTAATCAAAATAAAAATTTTCAAAACAGTCCACATACCCTCGACAGAAAAGATATCCAGCTTTCTGTGTAAGGTTAGTGTTAGGTGGGATGAAAGGCATATCAACAGGTGGTTCTGCGTGGTACATGTGTTGACTCTGCTTCTCTATATTGTCTATTATCTCCACAGTTTTCTGGATCTCTTTTGCCATATCAGTGTGAACCCTAATTATTGAAGAAAGGTGGCAATGGCATAATCATGATGCATTCATCATATTGTTTTCATAATTTTACAGTATTTGAAACATTTGAATCTAAAGCTTAACTTTAAACCTTCTAAATAAAACCATACTCACGCTTGAACACTGCTTCCAATATTTCCAAGAAATACCTCAACATCAGGTCTTAAAACAATATCTTGTCCCATTTGAAAGCAAGCTCTTTGAGCATGAAGATAACCCATCACGGGTTCCAAAAGAAAACACTTTCTTTTGTACTGTAGTGCATTCAGAGATGAATAGTAGTGCAGCGCAGTCTAAAATGAATATGTTAAATATCAGGGGTTTTATTGTATTTAGCAAGAAATTCATTATTGTGAGCAAACATAATTTAAACATTTTTTATATGCTATATTAAAATCCTTTTTTTTTAAAACATTTTTTTAAAAAACAAACTTTGATGACAGGATTTGAACATTGATTTCAATTTACATCAAATACCTGATGAAATTTTTTTCTGTTCATACACAACTCTTCATTAATCTCAACCCTAGATTTATCATCTTTTTTCATAGCCTGTTTCATGTACTTTGACAAGCATTGTTCATGCTCTGAAAATTTAAAATAAAAATAAAAAAGTTACTACATTTTATGAAAGATAAATTTCTAAAATTAATATTTTGACCATTAAAAATAGATAAATATTTCTCTTCTCATGTTTCCATTTTAGTATTCTTATGAATATTTCAAATTCATTTAGTTATAAGTTAAAATCAAGATAAACAATGTTAATTCAATTTTTTTTAAACTTGTTGCAAATAATACTTTATAAATATTTATAATAAGCCTCTTAAATTTATTTGTTTTAGCAAACTGAGGACATTTAATTAAGATCAAAGGGTATTGGTAATTTTTTTAACAAAGTTACTAGAGAACCAAAATTGAAATGGAATTTACCATTTGTTGCAACTTTAAACATTTCACACATTGTGCTTATTTCTGGGAAAAAAAAAGAATAGTAAAAATAATTTTTTTCAAATTGAAAACGTACAACTTAAATTTTTTAATTAATAAAGAAAAATTCGAAATCACAATTTAACCACGCATTGTCTCTGACCAAAATGTTATTTCTAACTAATTTTATAAAATGTAAGAACATTATAAAGCAATTTTTTTTTTAATGTTCCAATCATTAAGCTCAATAGAATTAGGTAACAAAGCCACATGCAACAGCTTACAAAATTGCTCACGGTAACTTGAAGAATATAATATATTTTATTTTTAAGTTCCTGTCCCATATGTTACTGATGGTTTCTTATCTTATCTTATACATTACAGAAGCTTATTGCCTCTTACACTTATCCATGGTTTATGTCGCTAGTGTGTTGGTTTTCCTGGCTTGTTTAGGCAACCCATTCCACATTTTCCAAGATAATATATACTTGTTTATATTTTAAACATCATAAAATACTGCATTCTTTTCAAGTAAATCATATAAAATATTAAAACAGATTTATAAAATGACAATTGACATTAATCTGCTTGATCTATTTTACATCTTAAATTTAGTTTAATTTAGTAATATAAAAACATAAAATTATTAATTAGCACTTTGACTTTGTAACATGGAAACCAAAACTTAAATCTCATTTCTAGTTAATCTTTACGATAATTAATAATAATAAATTATTTTTTTTAATGTCTTATAAATTTCTTAGTATCATCAATTTGATTTATATTAAATTAATCTAAGGAAAAAAAAACAGTGGGGGGAAATGAGACTGAGCGTAGTGCATTTTTAGTCTAAAAAATTTTGATAGACATAAATTCTGAAAGCCATTTGAAAAAACTGTATTGATACTTAAAGCCTCTTACTCTGTCACATAAGAAAATTAAGCATTTCTCTGGGGAAAAAAATAGACTTCCTCATTTCCAAATGAAAAGTCACAAATCAATTTCATCAAATGCCAAAGTTCACTTTATTTCTTTAAATTTTTAATTCAAAATTTTACAAAAATGGGTTTAAAAGTGTAACCTTTTTTGCTTCATATTCTTGTGCAATAAATTGTGTAATTTGCACTCCATTTACGAACTAAAATTTTCTTATATTTGCATTTATTGGTCAACTTTTTTATTTAGTTATTTATTTTGTGCATTTATATATATAGCCCAGTACACCAGCCAATGTCTGGGCTCTCTGCGCTTTACAAACATTTCCAACAACCTGACAGAAGACACTTCACTCTAAATATTCCTAAACATTACAAGATTATATACTTATGTCAATAATTATGATAAGGTATTCAAAAGCTGATGAATTCTATCAAATTCAAATTATATATATTTCCCTATTAAAATATAGATAATTTTTAAGGTTGTTAAGACTGCTCGTTTTTGAGGACCGACTAACCGTTCAAAAAAAGACCGGTTAACCACTCATCCTTATATCCCTAATGTTTTGAGACACATTTGAGAACTAACAAGACAATGTTGTCGCCTGGCATCATCTGATGGCATCAAAGCCTGCTTCCCCCGCTTGCGTTCAGCTCTTTCCGCATTGCCCTCAATTCAAAGCATTTTTTTTAATCCAAAAAATTAACTAAACAGTGATGGTTAATGGTCTTTTTTATATTTTATTTTGGGGACTCATAGTTCACCGGTCTAAATAAGAGGACAGGTTCAATCGTTCGTTAAAGTTAGCGAGGTGTTTTCATTAGTTTCAAAAACCAACGCCTCGCCCCGTCCGTTGTGACGTCATGTTCACCTCTCTTGTGTGTGATGCCGATCAACTCACGTATTAAAATTAATAATATAATAAGATTATAAAGCTACGGAGTAAACGATGATAAATTGGAATTTATTTTAAAAAACATTATTTTTCAATCGTCAACTCGCCAGAATAATTGAATTTTGTGACGCACACGTTCCCCCTCCCCGTTTTTTCTGTTCAAATAGGGTTTGAGCTACACTCGAAATACTATTAATGTGGTAATCAAATGCCTTTGACTAGCAGGAAGACTGTCACTAAAAGACCGAACTCGAATTTGTGGGCCGATTAATCGCCCGGTATCTTTGCTACGTCTTTGAAATGCCTCTCATAATACGTAATATAGGTACATGTACTTCACTAAGCGGCGTGCGCCGATAAGTTTTTGAATGCCTGAACTGAAACAGAGTATAAACTGGTGATCAGAAAATACGGATAGGTCACGGGATCATATGCTTTTATAGCTGTCTTTGTCTTTATAAGAAACAGACTATAAATAATATAAATGGAAACAGCCTCGGCCTTGACCGCTGTTGACATCAAACGAGCACTGTGTTAGCTCTCGTAGTCACAGTGGCTCGACAACTAACCAGCTGGATCTGGTATCGCTTTTACTCACCGCGACAAAGCGAGAGGGAGAGGCGCGAGGCACGTTACCGCTTGTGTTGTTTTTTTCACTAGTTGTTTTCACTACGTGATCGCTAGGTTTTTTTTTTTTGTTGTTGTTGTTTTCTGTTGGGTGACACGTCCTATGGTCCTGAATAAAGATGACCGGTCCTGGTTTGAGGACCGGTTAACCGGTTAGCCGCTAACAAGCTTAATAATTTTGTCAGATTTGTAATCACTTTTTTTCTTCACCAACATTAAAGCGTCTGCACTGGGCTTTGTGAAAATTGAAGAATTGCACAATCAGTAGAGAAGTATTTAATTTAATAGCTAAAATAACATTTTCAATACCTGCCCTTGGTTATTTTACTTATGGATGGTTATTAATCATTCAAGTCCCAGATTCTTGTTAGGCAACAACCATTATTTTCCCTTAAATGATTTTAAATATTAAAATGACTGACATCATCATTGGGCCATTTTTGTCTCTAAAAGAATCTGACTTCTGGTAAATTATTCTTAAACTAAGCAAATTCTGAGCTGTACACATATTTTCCCCATCCTACAATCACAGAGCTGACAGGGAATTTTGATTCTTGTCAGCACCTTGCTCACCACTGATTACATCAATACAAAAAAATTGTACCTTCAATATCTGCTTGTAGGAATTTATTCAGGGGATACATCACTGTCTCTGAGTATTGTTGAGCTAATACTTGCTGAATTGAACTGAACTGTAATTTTAAAAATAATGTTTAAAAATTAAGTTAGGGATTATCATTATACACACACAAAAATGTTGCACTTTTTAATTAAACTTATGAACAAAAAACAAAGCTCTTCACTCTGCTGTGTGCGCATTTTAACATGTTTACTTCTTTACTAAGTGGATAAATCACAATTTATAAATAAAACTACCTTTTTTCCCCAACTATTTCAGCTTTTCACTTCTCCAAAACAATTTTTAATGTAAACTGATGACGATTTGAAATCAATTAAGGAATAATTGATTGATGCTAGCTCTGATGTTATGAAATATTATAGCCTAAGTTCAATATCTTGACTTTTAAGTTATCCTTTGTAACCTTAAGTTTCATAGTTTTAGTTGAGAAGTTGGGACATATATCTTAGAGCAAGAATTAAAGATTTCTTATGAGAACAACACACACTATTTTGCACACAAACTATTAGAAGTACAGATAATAATCGGATCATGTTATAATCTTTACTTTAAACTTACATCATCAAGAAAAGTTGAAAATTGCTTTAGGGTGGATGAAAGAACACTATCTTCTGGTTCTAAAGGAAATTTCTGGAGAAGAAATGAAATTTTTTTAATAGCACTGAGTATTCCTTTAGTAGTAGTTAGTTTCTCATCAATTACCAATAATGTTAGCCTAAAAAAAAAACTACATTCTTTGAGCTTGATCAAAAAGCAATCGAAAAATAAAACATTTTTAAGGACGCGACCTATATATACAATGTACTTACTTTAGAATACTGGCGATAAGTTTTGTTTTTATTTATTTTTTTTAAAGTTTATGACCAATTGCAATTTTCTCCCTATTTTATCAGAATTTACTAGCATGTTTTCTCAGGTTTTAAAAAGTAATTTCGCGTTAGATCATAATGCCATTTTCATTGATGACTGATTTTTGTGCTATAACAAATGAGAATCTAAATAAAAATGAATCTTTTTCAAAGTATTCATTAAAATATTTCTCAATGAGCTGAAAATAATATATGAATAAATTTAAAAGCACATTTCTATTTACTTGGATCAATAGAGTAGTTTTATTAACTTAATTCTAGTAAAGACCTAGGTTCTAATAACTTTAAGGACTAGGAATAAACAAAATCATAAATTACATTTTGATCTAAGCAAAAGTAAGAAATAAAATAGATTAGTTGGTCTTAAGCTGCTCTCGTCTTATAATTTAATAGCTTTTAAATATTTTCATTAAATACTGACCTGGACCTCATAAGATCGCAGATGCTGAGCTAAGGCTTGATTTGCTGCACACAATTCATTCTTGTTTAGGAAGAAAATGGGAGAAATTTAATTTTTCACTTGCCTATTCAATAAATTCAACAAATAAATAGCAAAATGCAGGTGTTAGATATTTAGGTATTGAATGGCATCTGTCTGTCTTCCAAAGACGATATATTTATCTTTATTATTTGCAGCTCTTGGTGTGGCTGATGAGACCAATCCTCGAGTGGCAGGCATCTACTTGCTTTTGTGTGTATGTATTTATGAATCACAATGACAAATTCCATGGATATTTATCATAGATTTCCATTGATAACACTCTACTTTTTTTTTAAAAATCTCAAGCTCTATTTAGCCTAGAATATAAGAAAAAAAATTAAAGGCTGTTACTTTATTTTATTTATGTCCATGTTTTCTGGCCTTTGTTTTGAACAGAGAATGGTTTTAATATTGAGGTTTATGGAAAGATTTGTCATAAAGTAATCCCTCGCCACTCCCCATAACGCAATTAACAAGAGATCACTGTAATATGTTTTTAATGATGTATTAAAACTTATCTGTTAAAGAAAATGTAAAAAATTATATAAAACATGCAAATTTGTATTCCTAATTTCCTCTGATAGACTACGCATGCCAAACTATGGTTTATCTGTTCTTTTGATTGTTTTGAGGTGTTTTAAACACTGTACAAGATTTTAAATGGTGTTTCAAGGTAGGAAAAAAATGCATTTCTTATTTTTCAAATGACAATATATTTATTATTATTTATAAACTTAAAATCTAAAGAGGTAAATGATAATCAGAAATCTATTTATTTTATAATTTTCAGCATCAACTACTTACGGTAATTTAGCATTCTTTACATTACTCTCTTCAAAAAATTTAATTTTTTTTATTTAATGCAAAAAATTTGTTTCTGTCATTAAGCAATTGCATAGTAACCCAGAGCATAAAGTATTTATTAGAGCTGTCAGTATTGTTGAAAAAACTGCCTGAGTACCCATCCCAATTTTCCAACGGGTACACGATCAAAACGCCACATAATTTTTGCAGTCATGACCACTATACAAACCAATGCAACATAGCCACCATCCATGCACATCCTTTCACACATTCACATAGTGATGACATGCTTCCAGCAACCCTCTGCTTTGTACTTTAATGCACAAAAAACTTTTATTTCTGCTGTAAATGCTTCGTCATGCTCATAAACTAAAAACACAGTCAACCAAACATTCAAACAAAATGTGAACAATGGCGTAATGTTCATTCAGGTCAAAGCTTCAATGTTAATGTCCCCTAAGCAGCGGTAGTAACTATTTAATTTATTAACCTTTAATTACTGACAACTTTGTAAGTACATGTATTATTAAAATGAGTTTTTCTGCTAAGCCTACAGTTTAATAAAAGATAAACAAATTAAAAAACAAATAGTAGGGGTGCGGTTTGTAATTGATTTCAGCTGCTTCAAGATGGGTCACTCATCATGCCGACACCTGTGGGCGGGTGGAGACATTACTAACTATTAACAAACCAACTGCTCCCTGCAACTATTAAACTTGACATCAAGCCCTAAATTATTTTCAACCCTTTGTTTCTGTCCAGATTTAAAAAATTATTTTTTGTTATTACAGAGAAAGTCCTTGAACAAGAAAAAAACAAACAATAGTTGAGGTGAAGGAGGTCTTCAATTAACAGAATTTTGCATACAGATGCATACAGGGGAGGGGGGGTCTCAACTGAATGTGTACATAGGCACAAAAAATGTAAGTTGCAAAATACTAAGCCTAGTAAAATAAAGAGCTCAGGCTGCAAACGGCATTCAAGACCGACTAAGTCAAGACTGATATACAATATTGTTTTATGATTTAATGCAAATGAAATCCTTAACTTTTAATTACTTGGGAAGTACTTAACATTTGATTCAAACCAACCGTTCACACATTCCTAAAATATATCCCTCTGATCTATATTTCCATTTCTTGCAATTAGTAGAAGTTTTTCTTTTGCCCACAAGTGCCTCAGCCATTATATATACATAACGGGGCGGCGATTTCACTACTTATATTGTTCAATTTAATCAGTCTTTTGGGGGCCGTCCATTAAATATGTCACGCGACTTTGGCCGTCCACCCCCACACACACTATAATATAAAAACTTAGACCCCTACAATGATGTCACAAAGCTTTGACCACCATCCACATAAAAGCCGTATTTTCTAATTGAAAATAAGCATGTTGCCAATAATTTTTTTTGTCATTTAAATCTATATTTAGTGGAAGTCTGCACTATAACATAGTAAAAGTGTGAAACCATTGAAAATGTAATTAAATAAGTTGTACTAAATCAAATATTTAAGTGAATGTGACGTCACATTTCTTACACCTCCCCCGTCTCACATCATCACAAATGTGTGACCCCGTTCCCCCGCCCCCCCCCCACCCATAGGCGGATGATGTCATTTATGGATGGCACCTTTACACAGTGTTCAAGACTAACAATTTGAATGCTCTAATGCTTCAATGATGTCAACATGAAAATCTGATAAACATATTACAAAAAAATATAAAGATGCCGTCCATAAATGACGGAAAGAAATTTTGGCAGATTCTCCCCCCCTGTGGTGATTCTTTGTNAACCCCCCCCCCCAACTCAAATATGATGTCACTAAGCTTGACCACCCCCCACCCCTAAAAGCTGTATTTTCTAATTGAAATTAGCATGTTGCAAATTGCTTTTTATCATTTAAGAATGTATTTAGTGTAAGGCTGTACTCTAATATTGTAAAAACTATTGAAAAGTCCTTAAATAAATTGCAAGCAATCAAATATTTTAGTGGAACTTATATTTAAATTTGCGTATTGTGATGTGATGTCATATTTCTTAAATATTCTCACCCTCATTACAAATAGATGAACCCCCCTCTCCTTTAGGCGAGTGATGTCATTTAAGGATGGCCCAAAAGAGTAAAACCAATATCTTTTGACTCTGGCTTCAAATTAATTATTCAAACGGGAGGAAGGGGGGTTGGGGTGGTATGAAGCGAAGTTGTACGTATGCATAGGGGAGGGGGTCCCGAAAATGTATGGGGTGCAACAGGGGGAGGGGATATGAAAATACAACATTTTGCGCGTAAGTAATATATGGATGGCCCCAAATGATAGGAGTGGATTGAGGAGTGATGGGGAGGTGTGGGTAGTTATATGTCTTTAACTCATAGTCTGTGTAATTCAAAGCCCAGTTAGCGTCCTGTCATATAATAAAAGCAAGGGTGTTATTACTAATAACACAAATACCGCCTTTCTTTAATTTCCAGCCAATTCGACAGTGTGGTTGTGTTTTCCTTGATTCACGCAAAGAAAAAAAAAATTGTGCTAACAGATTTTTTTTCATGTCAGAGAAAAAGGGTGATTCAACTAATTTTATTTCCCGCGGACAGATATTTCATTTAAGTCTTGGTGTTGAACGTACCTCATAGTTATATATTTATAATGAAAAGTTTTAATTTGATTAATTGTTCTTTAGCCGCAATGTGAACACAGATTGTAGCCAATGTATGGCCACCATTGGTATAGACATTACAGCCACATTTTCAAGGGTACCCAGGTGTAATTTTACCCGGGTAAGCTATTAGGGCATAGGAGAATATATTTTAGGCTGTACACTGCTGACCAAATATTAGTTCAGCTTGAGTAACCCATTTGTTAATGTATTTTGCTGATAAAAGAATCAGTCAAGCAAATAAACATTAAACAACTATAGTCCCCATGACCTGTGTTTTATTCACTGATAACTTAGATTATTTTTGTTTATAATGTCTTGTCACCACCTGGCTACACAGTTAAGAGATAAAATTAAATATTGTAATCTTTTGAGTTTATTTTAATCCATCTAGAAACTTCCAAATAAGTGAATAATCCTGATTTTTTAAAAAGACAGTTCTTAATATATATCATCCCCACGCCACCATGCAGTAAATCTCTTTGTTTAAGGTACAATTCAAAATTAAAGATTTCATTCAAGACAATACATGTATTTACATGGCAAAATGCATGCATTGTTTAAAACATTCAGAATGAAAATAATGCTAAATACTATGAACACATGAAACATTGATTTAATCAGTAATTAAAAGTTTTCACATTTTTCAATACCTATTTCTGAAAAAATGAAGACATCAAAAATTCACATAAACTGGCACTCAAATGTAATACAATTTTTATAGTTCAATAAAACATACCTGAGCGCTCATAATTCTCTGGCACAGGTTGTGCATAGTTTGAGTAAATTTCTTTAGTAGCATTGCATCTTTTTCAAACACAGTCACAAGATGACGAGTCTAAGAAGATACAATTTTGTAAAAGATTAGAATTAAGGACCATATATTTTTTTATAACCTTTAGGTTTATTGTACTTCTATTAATCACGAGTTAGTATTAAGAGTGAAATAATAATAATTAGCTAGGAGCGAAAGCATTTGTAAATCTTTTCATGTAATTTTCAAACTAAAATATGTCTCCATAGCTTAATTAAAAGAACATTCCTGTGATGAAAATAAAAACTGAAGAAAGTGAGGCCTAGCAGCACTCACTTAATTATTAATATTTTATTACTAACATGCTATTAATAAATGAGCTGTGTATGCTAATGGTTTAAGCCATGTTATTTCATTTATATTAACCCCATTCTCAGGAGTCACTGGACAAGGAGAAGTGGACGAGGCGGAAGCAAATAGATCAAGAGATTCTCCAGCAGCGGTAGCAATGGATTGTCCATATGCTACAAAAACCTGCTTCCATCGAAATAAAATAAGCCCTGAACAGGGACCCTGAGGGAAAGTGGAAAAGAAGTCGTTCAAGAAACAATTGGCACTGAGAGTTTGAATCAGACATCCAGAGACTTGGCCATACCTGATGCTAGATAGACACCAATGCCACATTCATTTCCTTTTCAGAGTTGGCAAAAAATAAAGTATATGACATCATCAATTTTGTCATCGGACCTTATCGAATTTCTTACATGTCACCAATGTTCCCTTTAAGCTGTGTGGCTGCGCAGATATTTTTCTGATGCAGCGCAGCATTTTAGATTTACAGCGCAGCTAATGTCGTAAAATAATGCATAAAATATGGATGCTGATCAAGTTTGCACAAAAGTTTTTCAACTTTGCACATGTACCGGAGATTCTAAGAGGGAACATGGCACATCACCTACCATAGTGGAATATAAAGATTCACAGCAGTATTGTACTGAAAATGGATTTAAATCGGCAACTATTTTTCTTAAGTTGAGAATAGTTTACTTGTGCCACAAGATTCCAGAAATCTATCACAAAATTGTGACAGGTGTCATTGCTTAACCCTTATCTTCTTGTAACTCTAAGAGCTTCATTTCAGCACCAGAATGTTCATGGGAAGCTGGTAACCATCTTTAATAATGTCTATCATGAATGGATTTATTAAAAAAAAGTGGAACAGGATTATTTGTATATTTTATTCTCTATACTTGTTTTTCCGGCAAAGTGTTGCCATTTTTTATTAAAACTTAAAAAATAATTAGTTATGTAACAGGATGACCGGTTCTGATACCAATTATGTAACATGGATGACTGCTTCTGACACCATCTTAATGTAATGGTGTGCCCCGTTTCTCACTTTCTTGTGATTGACCTATTTTGCGTTCTTTAGTGGGATTGTCAAACAATCTCCCACAATAATTCAGTGCATCCATTGAAGTCAGGAATTAAACTCTTTGATAACAAAACATTTAATATCTATATACAAGTATTTCACAATGTACAACAGTAATCTGTAGAATTTAAATGGTTTTAATAACTCTCTCTCAACTTCTCATTTCTAACTGTCCATGTTCTCTCTCAGTGACCACACACTCCTGACCTCTGACATTGGCCTCCATTTTGACCCTGACACACCACCGCATTCCTTTCATCCACATGTCTCACGTGACAAGTTACTAGCTTAAATTGGACTAACAGTAATTGTTAATACAGTCGAAACCGCTTAAGTCGACGGCGTTGGGGTATGAAAAATGGCATCGACATAACCGATGATCGAGTTAAAGCAAAAACCAATATGGCGGCAAAATATTAACATGCGCTTGAAATTTCTTTATGTACGTGTTGTGCGTTAATTAGTGATGGGACGATTAATCAGAATCGTATCGGAATATCGGGACCCTATTTCTTCACTCTTTCTTAAGGTTGTTAAGACCGTTCGTTTTTAAAGACCGTTTAAGTTTAAATATAACGCCGTTTTGCGGTGATTCCCAGATTGAGCGATACTGATACTGTGCTTCGAAGCCACTTGCTTGATTTTCAAGCTACACAAATAAGTAACCTACACATCCCCTCATTGTCCCCGAACCATTCTCTTCCTAATCATCTTCTTTGGGTCTTACAATGGACTCAGAATGGTCTATCGTGACCTATATATGACTCATGACAAAGCGAACTCTTCTCTATATAAACGTACACAAATAAATTAGGTACTCCTTTTGAACTTTTGAACATTCAACTTTGACATATTTTAATTAATTCTAACCAATAGTTAAATGGCTTTTGCACACGGCAAATTCTTATGAATGAAACAATGAGAACAAAGCAGTAGTACAGTACCTGTAATGGTCAAAATGAGGTTGAAGGATGAATGGTTGCCAATGACAACAAGTTTGCACACGGTACATTTTATTATTCCATACGATCCCCTCAGCTTACAATTCCTTCGGTAACTTGATGCTAATAGGACTAACCAACAACAATGGTGTGGGAGATTGAGAGTGGGGGTGGGTAAACTGTCTGTAGTCTGTTATATTATATATTTTAAAATCTGGGGAGCCTTGTTTACAGTAAGCAGCCTATGATTTTGGTATCGTCCCATCACTAGCGTTAATAAATGATAATGTTCATGCACATGTTTTTGGAGTGTTTTTTTTAACACAACAGCATTGCCGTTATTTGTTTGATGAAGCTATCAGCATGCTATAAAATTCTACATACATGTTTGCTAACAACAAAAGGTATATGTGCACCAACTGACAGCAGAAATTTACAAATTTAAAATAAAAACCAACGTCGATTATCGATAAAAACTAAGAATTTCAAAAGCCGGCGATTGCCATAGTACCAGAAGCAACACAGCGCTGAGAGCAAAACGCAAGTGGGCTGTGACGTCACCAGCAGACCCTGATGTGGCAGAAACTTGGTCCCTTGGTTATAAAAAAATCATAGCTAACATTTTCCAAAGCTGGCGATTGGTCATGGGGATCGAGATAACCGATGTTAAGTGGCAAATTTGGCCCTTTTTTGTGCTCGTGTTATGAGGTTTCGGCGACTTAAAAAAATCGAATTAAGCGACGAGAAAATGCTAAGACAAAGAGAGAATTTGGCGGTTCCAATAAAAAACGTCGACATAATAGGGTGGTCGAGCTAAGCGAGCTCGAGGTAAGTGGGTTCCACTGTACCATGAAAAGCAGTGTTTTACCAGAGGCAGAAATTCAACTTTACATCACCAAAAAATCAAAAACCAACCACTCCCTTCAATTTAAAAATTTTTAATCTAGCCCAAATTATTCTCAATTCTTTACTTGATATAATATTATTCTATTTCAAATAAAAAGTTTTAATTTCATAAATTGTTTGCAAGCTGCAATGTGAAAACAGAAGAGCCACATGCCCCTCACAAGCCCCCACAGATTTGCTGCTGTTGGAACAGACCAGACTATGTCTACGATCACTACTAACTAAATTCAACATTGCATAAAAAGTCCATGCCATACAACATTGAAATTTTGAATATGTTAATCTTGACCTGATAACTTTAAGACCCCTCTATTGTTTCACAGACTTTGGTTGTTTTTTTTAAGTTATAACTTAGTAAGGGTTAAATGCCACCAGTACATCACCCATCATGTTTGAAGGAGAAGCCCTTGAGGAGGTGGAGAGTTTTGTTTACCTTGGCAGCATGGTGGATAAACAAGGTGGTACAGATGCCGACGTCAAAAAAAGGATCAGAAAAGCAAGAGCAGCCTTCCAGCAACTCAAGAATGTTTGGGTCGCCAACAACCTAGGCAGCAAGTTAAAAGTACGGATTTTTAACGCTATGGTGAAACCAGTGCTGCTATATGGAGCTGAGACATGGAGAACAACGGCTGTAAACCTGACCAGAATCCAGACCTTCATTAACAATTGTCTAAGAAGGATTCTCAGAATTCACTGGCCGGACAAAATCAGCAACCAGGAACTGTGGCAGCGGACTAAACAGAAGCCCATTGAGGAAGAGATTCTTCAAAAGCGGTGGAGGTGGATCGGTCATACACTAAGGAAACCTGCTTCTAATACAACAAGGCAAGCCCTGAAATGGAACCCACAGGGTAAACGGAAAAGAGGCCGCCCAAGAAACACCTGGCGCCGAGAATTGGAGGCAGACATCAAGAGGATTGGCTATGAATGGAAGATCCTGGAGAAAATGGCCCAGGATAGAGATGCCTGGAGAGCTCTTGTAGGTGGCCTATGTCCTAGGAGGAAGTGCAGACGCCGGCGATGATCGGTAGATGTCCCTCATGGACGAGAAGGCTCAACAACTCAACAAGGGTTACCTATATTAACTTTCAATTTTCACACTAAAAACTCCTCTTTTTTTTTTTTAATTTTCAATGGCATGTTGATCTCAATGAATGTGCTGATGTTGAATTTATTATTGCACCAATAATCAGCTGTAACAGTTAAAACTTTAAAACAAGGACAAGTTCAGTGAATTATTTATTTTTTAAAGTGGAGGTTGCCAGTTGGTCAAAGAAATTTGTGGGACGTGGTGGCCGAGAGGTAGCGCTCTCGACTGTCATACTGATGGTCACGAGTTCGAATCCACACGAAAGTGAGGATTTGTTCTCGGGGCCTGAGGAGTCCCCGAGTCACCCAGCTCCGAATGGGTACCTAACTAGACAATAGTTAGGCGGCTGGGGTAATGCGTGGAACCCCTATAGCCGTGGCCTGTGACCGCTGCATCACTTGCCAACAGATCATCTTTCATGGTCTGTGGACGCAATTATCTTCTGCATAGAAGGAGCGTCTGTATATCTAAGATATAAGATATAAATTATGATACATTTTTCAGGGATTTCCAATCAATGTCCAAATGCCTAGCCCTTATAAGCTCATCCTAAAAGATGAAGATAGAAGGAGCACTTTGAAGAGTTCTTAAACAGGCCAGACCCATCCCAGGAAAGGATTTCAACCATGTACTACTTAACAGGATGAAAAACGCTGCAGACCCTCAGCTGGCTTTTGCACCAACAGATCCTGCACTAACCAGATAGCGACACTGCGCGTCATCCTAGAGCAGTCACCAGAGTGGAACTCGCCTCTCTATGTAAACTTTGTTGACTTTGAAAAAGCCTTCAACAGTGTGGACAGGCAAACCCTGTGGAGATTGCTAAGGCCTTATGGGGTACCACAGGAGATTACTGATATAATCAGAAACATGTACGAAGGGATAAACTGCCGAGTTGTCCATGGTCAGCAGGTGAAAGATGCTTTTTAGGTGAAGACTGGTGTGAGACAAGGTTGCTTGCTGTCACCATTCTTGTTTCTGTTAGCCATTGACTGGGTGATGAAAACATCCACACAGCAGAAAAGGGATGGCATCCAATGGACCTTGTGGGACCAACTTGGTGATCTTGACTTTGCTGATGATCTTGCACTTATTGCACATACGCAACAACAGATGCAGGAGAAAACAAACATGGTTGCAGTCACTTCAGCTAGCATGGGTCTCAACATACACAAAGAAAAGAGTAAATTCTTCAAGGTTAATGCCACCAGTACATCACCCATCATGCTTGAAGGTGAAGCTCTTGAGGAAGTGGACAGTTTTGTTTACCTTGGCAGTGTGGTAGATAAGTAAGGTGGTACAGATGTTGATGTCAAAATAAGGATCAGAAAAGCAAGAGCAGCCTTCCAGCAACTCAAAATGTTTGGGCCTCCAACAACCTAGGCAGCAAGTTAAAAGTAAGGATTTTTAATGCTATGGCGAAACCTGTGCTGCTTTGTGGAGCCGAGACATGGAGAAAAATGCCGTAAACCTTACCAAAATCAAGTCCTTTATCAACAATTATCAAAGAAGGATTCTCAGAATTCACTGGCCAGACAAAATCAGCAACCAGGAACTGTGGCAGCAGACAAAACAGAAGCCCATTTAGGAAGAGATTTTTCAAAAGCGGTGGAGGTAGATTGGTCTTCTACTAAGAAAACCTGCTTCTAAGGCAACAAGACAAGCCCTGAAATGGAACCAACAGGGTAAGCGGAAAAGAGGCCGTTCAAGAAACAATTGGTGCCAAGAATTGGAAGCAGACTTTAGCCATGAATGGAAGACCCTGGAGAAGCTGGCCCAGGATAGAGATGTCTGGAGGTCTCTCGTAGGTGGCCTATGCCTATGGAGGAATCGCAGACGTCAACAATGATCAGAGGATGCCCCTCATGGACGAGAAGGCTAAACAAAAGATGAAGTATAAAAATTAGGGCTGTTATCAATTAATTTAAATTTAATCGTTAACTTTTGAAAAATTACCGAATAATTAATACATAATTTTAATTGAAGCTAAAAATAAGATGTATGATGTCTTTAAACTGAAAATTTCAAGGGAAGTAACAAAAACAGGCAATTGAAATTTTTTGATTTAAATATAAGTAGTTCAATATGTCAATGAATTTAAATTTTGCTACTGTTAATAGTGTAAAAACAATGTTTAAATTTTTATATCACTTTCCTTATAAAAAAGCTTATTTTAAAGTTTACACTTTAAAAATCTTTTTTTTTTAAATGGAGAAGTTTGTACGTAAAAAAGCACAATATTATTAATTATGAACTATTTATTTTATTAATAAATGAGTACAGGTATTGAACGTATGCACCTTCATTTTAATCGCTATTTTATCTATTAAAATAATTTTAATAGATAAAAATTTTAACGATTAATCGAGAAATTAATCAATAATTTCCGCAGCCCTAATAAAAATAAATTAATTTTCAGCAATTTTCTTAAGAAAGTTGCTAGTCATAGCAGCAGACAATTTGACGGGATTCTGTTTGCTTGTGCTACGACTAGCCGTAACACTTGCTACAACTAGTCTTAGTACTCTTCGCAGGAAACACTTTGAAAAAACTAAGTCGCTATAATATTTTAACAAACTCTTCATATTTTATATGCACAGATAATAAAATATTAATAGATGTGGTCTAATTTAATCAACATATCAACTTTTCAGAATAAGTTGTACAAAAATCACAATTACCAGCAAACTCATTGTCTTTTTTAAATTTAAAAATCACTTGGATCAGGATTAGAACCACTACGAATCAGTTTTTATATCAAACTATCGTCCAGCCAAATAATACTTCACTTAGTAATGTCAGATTGTGATTTTTTTTAAATTATAATTATTTGTTATTAAATTTAAATGGACACCAATCAGGTTTTTTTTTTTACCTTTAGCCTTTAAAATTCTTTAATTGGCTTGCCTAGTAATGAAGAATTTTGATTATGAGAAGCAATGTTTAGTTTAGCATAATTAAAATACAGTTTTAATCGTAACTGTAAGCATAAGCCATAAGATACAGATAAGCAAGCACATTCACATTCACATAGTCAAATAGGATATTTTTTACGACTAGTCGTAAAAGCAGACACTTCATTTTTTAAAAATTAAATACTTTTAAATACATAGCCCAAAGCCCAAAGCCAAGGGCTAAATTAATCAAAATCATTACATTTACATAGTATTAGGCATTAGTGATTATATTATTATATTATATTATAAACTGTAAACTAGAAATCTTTATGGGACTGAGACTGAAGGATGCGGATAGTGATAAGTTTATAGAAAATCTTAGCCTTTTGATGGCTTTCAAATAGGACATTATAATTATAAGTTAATAATTATTAACTACTATGCTGATACTGATACTATGCTTAGCCTTACTAACTTACTTACTAACTTACTAACACCAATGCCAGCTACAAAAATATTAATACTAAATACTAGGCACTAGGCCACTAGGCTATATTAATATATTCAAAATACTTCACTAAATTGCATTTTTATTTTATTTAATTTTAAGACAATTTATTATAAGATAATTTTTTAATTTTAATGTTTAAGTTTTTACTTATTTTTTTTTTTTGTGCACTTTCACTTGACTTAGTCTTAGTCACTCACTAAGTCACTAAGACTAGACTAAAACTAAAACTAAACTAAACTAAGAACTAAGACTTTAGACTAAGACTTACTTGAGGAGAATCCTCCAAAGCATCTTCAAGATGCAATTGCTCCACGTCTGGCATATTCCAAGTGCTTTCGCAATCAGATGTTTAAGAAAATTATTAATCAACTGAAAATTATTGTAAAATTAAAGTGCTGGTTATTATTATTATAGTGTAGTGTAGTCTGCAGTCTGCTTTAGATAAAACCCTGACTACACCCTCAAACACAGACGACTGCAGCAGATTATGCCAGATTTTAAAAATTTGGACGATTAAAGAGAAAAAGCCTTAACTCTATATTTTTGCTCATAGCTTTTAGTAAAATAAAAGTTCAACATTTATTTGATTTATATTTTTTAAACATTAATATTCTTTACTAAGAATTGATTACAAAGTTGGTAAGTAAATTTATTATTTGTCAACACTGAAAAAAGATTACCTGGCAGAATTTTTTTTTTAAGGGGAGATAAATATTTCAAGCCCAAAACTGGAAAATAATATAGTAACTGGCAAAATATTTTATTTTTTTTTTAAAAGGGGAGATAAATATTTCAAGCCTAATCTTGACAATATTTAATTTAATTTGTATCCAAATTAAGATATTGGACTCTTACTCCAATACTCAACAAAATTCAATTCTGTTTATCCACAGGTTTCAAATGGGGTTGAAAATGTTTCAATGGATGGGACATGTCTTTCATATAAAAAAAATAATAATATAAAAAAACACAGATAATTTAGAACTAATTTAAAAGAGCTGCAAGATTCATTTCGTGAGGTTAATAGGCGCTGTCCAGAATAGGCAATGACAAAAGTAACATCATTAGTCATTAGTATTAGTCAAATCACTAGATCACCAGTGGGTCAAAGAAAGAATAAGTAATAAAAAAAAAAGGCATTTAAAAAGTAATACAAGACATTGAATTCTAACTTTGAAAATCAACACAACAAAATTTTAAGAATTTTATGCAACACACACAACTTTCAGATGCTCATCACAAAAGGTATTTTTTAAAATAAATTTTTAAAAACTTTTCTTCACCTAGAATTTACGTGAATATGCAAGAACAACACAAACAATTATTTTTCCCGTCTGGAATTCTGGCGTGAAATTAGTTGCCTGTGAACAAGCAATGATAACCAAAAATGTATCCCGATTCAAAGTTGTAATAAAAATCAACGACTGGATAAACAATGGATAAGTGTGGCTCTCTCTTATTAATCTTTCATATTTACAAAATTAATCACATTTAAACAACGAAAAAGTTTTTAGAATGACAAATTTATGAACGCTAATAATAACAGTAATTGTATTTTAGGTATAATTATGACGATACAATTTATCACAACTTAGTGGTATATTTAATGGCATAGTCTCCCAGAAGTGGTTAGCCTCTACGCGGCGTGGGAGATGAGTAGGGTCACAAAAGTGGCTGTGGCCCCAAACTAATAACCACGGCGTCATCGCCAAAACACATGCACTGGAACATTTCGGAAAACGGAAGGGTGGGCATGGCCTCACCGTGAGGCCCGGTGCTGGGTGTGGGAGCAGGCTCCACAGGCTCCACCCCAACAATGCCCGGCTAGGAATGCCGAAGACTGGACGACTCTTTGGGCAAGGGACACGGACCGTCCTCAATGAGTTGAAGATTTCTGCCTAGCCCCTCTCCTATTCTATGGTTCAATCAAAATCGAAAATGGCAGGTCCTTGAACGGACCTTCTAAGCCCCCGCTCGGTGGGTGGTGGTACATCGGGTGGGCTGGCTACCACACCTCTAGAAGGCGTGGTGACGCACGACAGGCCACGTCCTAGCGGTCAACCGGCGACTGATCGTAATGGTATGGGTGCGAATGGCCATCCTGAACAAGCCCTAGTTGTTTTGCAATTGAATGTATGTGGCATAAGGCAAAAGGCGCCCGAAATAACCATAATTCTCCACGAACGAAAGGTAGATGTGGCACTATTCCAAGAAACGCTTCTCAAGGGCAAGCCGTTTCACATAACAGGTTATTCGCTATACCATTGCAAGTGCGACCGGCGATGCCGGGGCCTTGCCACAGCGGTCCGGAACGATGTTACGATGGAGCTGCTCGAAGTCAAGTGTTACAGCAACACTGATACCCTCACGGTGAGGGTTTTCAAAGGCGACGTTGGTTTTACGATCACCAACGTGTATAACACGCCCATGAACTCAATTACACTTCCAATTGAGGAAGATAATAATAATAATAATAATAAAATGATGATTTATATAGCGCTGTATCCCAGCAAGGAGCCAGGCTCACAGCGCTTTACATGGAAACAAAAATACATATATAAATAAAAAGATGCCACTCTATGTCGAACAATAATAGCAGGAGATTTTAACGCACCATCTCCTGACTGGGGCTATACCGACCGGAACGCGTCGGGCCGATACATTAAAGGTGTCTGTATTGGTACTTACTTGATCAGATTACAAAACAAGCACAGTGAGTCGACTCTGCTGTACACGAGACATAGCACGGAGTCCCGCCCAGATCTAACGCTTATCTCAGCGGACCTAGAGTCCAAGCATAGACTGGAAGTATTGAAGGAAGTAGGAAGTGACCATCTTCCAAAACTGATTGAGTTTGTGCTAGGTGCGGGCAAACCTCAATTTGACAGAAGGCACTGGCAGTTACGTAAGGCCGATTGGCGAAGATACGAGGCCGAGAGCGAGGCCAAGCTCGCACTGCTGGATGTTGCAGGAGGCAACATGGACGACGCCTACGAGAGGTTTATTGGCACAATCCTTGGGATTGCGAGACGCACGGTCCCGAGGACAAATGGGAAACATAAATCCAGGCACTACTGGGACATGCGCCTAAAAGATTTAGTGAAACAGAGAGCAAAAGCAAATAACAAATCTGCTAGCCTGAAAACGCCCGAGACTCGTAGGGCGTATAACAGGCTGACGGCCGAAGTCCGTGCTGCTGTCTATAAGGCAAAGAAGGCCAAGTGGGTAACTACGTGCGAAAAACTCGACCTCGCAGACGGTAGGAAAGTTGGGCAGCTAATAGATGCTCTATCAGGCGCGGGCAAAGCCAAAAACCCAAGCCCCTTGACGACTTCAAAAGCCAAAGAGCAAGTGAAGCAAAGCGCTTTGCCCAGGTGAACAAGAAGGGCGCCAGATCTGACTTTAGCCAAACGATCGACCGAATGCAAGGGTAGGGCTCCAGGAGAAAACGCACGGGCCCTCAACTCAAGTTTTCTCGGCACCTTTCACAATGACTGAGTTGCAAACTGTGCTCAACAAGTGCAAGGGTTGCAAAGCACCGGGGCCAGATAAGGTTCACAACGAAATGCTCAGACATCTGGGCAAGACAGGCCGAATAAAACTATTGAGTTTAATTAACTGGACTACAGGCACGCTGCCGAAGCTGTGGGAAAAGGCCGTAATAACCCCAATTAAAAAAGACGGTAAACCAGGCGAACACCCGTCCAGCTACCGGCCCATTTCCCTCACGTCGTGTGTGGGGAAGATAGCCGAACGGTTAGTGAGTGCACGACTCTACTGGTAGCTCGAAAATACCTAATGCATCTTGAAGGCTCAGGGTGGGTTCCGCAAGGGACGCAACCCGATGGACCAAGCGTTCCGTTTAATTCAGACAATTACAAATGAACTCCTGTTGAAGAACCACACGGTTGCAGTGTTCTTCGATCTGAAGCAGGCATACGATAAGGTGTGGCGTGGAGTGCTACTTTAAAAACTACAACAGTTAGGTGTCACTGCTAATATGTACAGCGGGTTAAATCGTTCCTCGCGGACCGAACGATTAAGACACGGCTAGCTGAAGCGCTATCCAGCGAGGCACGACTGGAAGACGGACTCCCACAGGCGTCAGCGCTTAGCTGTACACTACTCTTTGCCTACGTCCACGACCTAAGGCGAGAAAAAGCGATTATGACCACGGTTGAGCGATACCGTAGGTTGGAGCATGACGAACCCTGCTATCAATTACAAGACCGCTGGGTTAAGAGGACAAGACTGAAACGACCCTCCTTCATGGATGGGTCTACGAACTAAACTAAACACATATTCTATGGGCCTGAGATTACTCTCTTAAGGCCTTGGCTATTACTTGGGCAATCTGCTCCATCTGTTGGGCAGTGCCATACAACATTGTCTGAACGTAGGACTCCCCTGCCCCCCTAACCTCCCCGGCTATGTCAAGCACGGGACATGACGTCAACAAGTGCATGATCGTCTCAGAGGCTTGGCTGCAATGGCGGAAGTTGGGGTCCCTGTTAAAGTACGATTTGGTTGGGCAATGCTCGGTGCGCATTTGGGTCACCAAACTCTGTTCCCTTCGATTTAGACCCCACCACTGGTCGGATCTGCTAGGCCTGGGCATGTTAGCGAACACCCCTCTGGCTGTAGCTCCATCTTCCCACTCCGGCAACACTTTTCCCTAAAGTGGTCCTTAAGCCAAGTCTTTGCACCCAGGTATGTGACTGGGACATCTGGTTGGGGTTGGGGTGCTCCAGCTTTTGCCAGCGAGTCTGCTATCTCATTGCCTTCTACATCCACGTGGCTAGGGATCCATTGAACTGTGACCCTGCCACCAAGTCTCTCGAGTCTGCCCACGTCTTCCAAAATGGAGTCGACTAAGTGGGTGCTACGTTTCTCAGATAGCAGGACTTCGAGCGCTGATCTCGAGTCACAAAACAAGACCGTGTCGAGACCTACTAGTCCCGACCCTTGCAGTGTTAGGTGCACACTTTCCAGGGCCCTGTCAATAGCTTCAAGCTCCGCATCGTAGTTCGATGCTGTGGTCCCACAGGGTCCTGAAAGTTCCTCTTTTGGTGGCCCTCCTAATGGGTATAGGATGAGCGCACCATATCCTGCAGTTCTGTCACTCCGGCTGGCAGACCCATCCGTGAACACTTTAACAGGGGTTTCCGCAAACCCTTCGATTGTCTCAAGGGCAGCCACTTTCTATACATATTCAGGGCTGCGCTTCGTTACTGTCGTGTCAGTCATTGACAAATGTATTGTGGGACGTGTCATTTTTGCATGAGGCGGTTTTATTGGGACGCTAATTGTGCTGTGTCTATTTCGTGGGGGTTGAACAGTCCTATCAAGCTCTAGTACTTGATGCATGAACGAGGACCGTTTCAACTTCCCACGTCCGTCCCAATTATGCTGCATTAGGTAGCAGGGGTCCCTCGTGTCCAGCCTGCGATACCTTTCTGCAGTGGTAATGATCGCCTTGTCCCTACGTATCTCAAGTGGTTCTACATTTGCAATGACCTCCACGTCAGCTGTGGGTGTAGTTCTGTACGCGCCACAAATGAATCTCAGGGCCTGGTTCTGGATTCGGCCCAGTTTTTCCAATGCCGTTTTGCTGGCAAAGGCTTGGACAGGCATGCTATAGTCCATCACCAACCTCACACTTCCCAGGTATAGAGCTCTGAGAGTGCTTGCTCCAGCGCCCCAGTTTGTGCAAGCTCACTTCTTCACCAGGTTGAGCTTGGCGGTTGCCTGGGAGCACAGAACTTGTACAAAGTTATGCATTTGTACTTTTTGATCCAGTTGGACCCCCAGGTAAACCGGTTGTTTGTCCCATTTGAGCGCTACATTGTTCATTTTGAGCACTATCTCCTGTTTAAGAACGGTTCTGCCATTTGTGAATAACGAATAGACCGTCTTCTCGGTGTTTGCTTCCATATGCCACCTCTGCATGTACCTACTGATAGCGAAAAGGTCGTGCTGTAGTAGCTGTTGCAGTCGGTGGATATCCTTACCGGTACTCCAGATTACCAAATCGTCTGCATACATGGCAGCGCTGGTTTGCAACATACCAGGTAGGTCGTTGATGTAAGCCAAGAACAGTGTGCAGCTGAGCGCTGACCCTTGGGGCAGGCCCTGCTGCAGCGTTCTCCTACTTGTTGCGATCGTCCGGTTTGTAAGGAAACCTTGGTCTACGAACTAGAAGACTCAGTCCGTCTACCAAAACACAGGGAACGAATGCAACTGGTTCCTGCTCGAGGACCACACGAAATCTTTGACCCGCCTGAAATACGTTTGACACTGGCAAATACTGCAGTGACTAAAGCCAGTCCAGTCGAGCTTTTGCGAGACGAGACTCTCGTACGATCGAAGCCTATGGCGACAGTATGGGTAAAAGTCTTTACAGACGGCTCACGTTTCACAGATGGCAGAAGTGGATACGGTGTATTAATTCAATAGCCTCAACCAGGACGCTACAGTATTGAACTGTCGGGGCTGTGTGGACCCGCTAACAGTAATCATGACGCCAAACTGGAAGCGATCCACAGGGGTTTGAAGGAGGTACGCCGACGTCTAGCAAAGAAAAAGGCTTTCCCGACCGTCGTGGTCTTCACCGACGCTCGGTTTTCGCTCGAGACCCAAAAGAGAATGAATATTCACTAGTGGCGTAGTCTGACGTCCCATCCCCTTTCAATAAAATAAAAATAATTTTATTTTAAAACTCACTGATTCAGAAAATAATATGAGTCGTCGAATAAAGGGGATAAGTCACATAATCATTTCATGCGTCGCTATAATTATATAGAATATATCAATGTACCGAACTATTCTGCAGCATAGGCCGGAAAAGAATGCCAGCATGGGAAGAACGGCCAGAGTTTATAGAGGACGCGTACATATGACTAAAATATGCTGGTGAAATGGAACAATATAATATAAGCTTATTAACAAGAGTTGATCCTCCCATTTAGATCATCAGCTGTTTATCACCCTGCCCAATCCCCCCCCCCCCACACACACAATGGTTACATGGCTTTCATTTGATTACGTTCTCATGACATTTAATTTGCAGTTGTTGGTTTTTTAATGTGATCATTGATTATACCTGAGAGTTTTTTTAATTCTTTTTTTAAAATATTATTTAGGAAAGACTAACTACACTCAGTGGCGGAGCTATAACTTTTGCCACTCGGGCAGTCTCCAATTTGCTGCCCTTTTTAGGGGCCGTCTACAATTGACGTCACGAACCTGGGGGGAGTGGAGTCACACATTTGTGACGATGGGGGATGGTGTGTTTAAAAAATGTGAAGTCACGTCAAAAAAAACGCAACTTAAATTTTAAATAAAATTTCCACTTCAATATTTGATTACTTATACTTTATTCAAAGATATTTATGCAAAACGCAATTTACAATATTAGAGTGACACCTTGAATTAAAACATGCTCATTTTCAAATAGAAAGTACGGCCTTTGTGATTGGGGGGGGGTGTCAAAGATTTGTTACGTCATATTGAAGAAGTGGTCTAAGTTTTTGTGACGACGTTTGTCGGATGAGAGAAGTGAAAAATCAGCCAAAATTGCGTGACATCTTTTATGGACGTCTACCTACTACGTGGTCAATTTTATATTGTTTTTATAAATTAATAAAATGAATAGATGATTGTAATTGAAATGAAGTAGAAGCGGAGAACATTTTTACCTTTACATGCAGTGGCGTAGCTAGGGGGTGCGGTTGGGGTGGTCCGACCCGGGCGGCACTCATTCATAGGGCATTATAAAAAAAAACCCTTTTCGAAAACCGCCCCTTTTCTTTTGAAGGGGGAAGGAAAACCATGGTGAAACAAAATGAATGGGTTTTAATTAACGGATTCGCGCAACATTTGTTTTATTACATAATGATTGTTGTAACTAAAGCAAAACCGTTAAAAAATATAAAATCACTCAAAGTAGGTAATGATTTGTTAGGAAAAAAATTTTATAAGAAAACTGCACGCAAAAAAAAAAAAACATCACCGCTGGTACGAAAATATGTAATATTAATATCACTATGACAGTTTTTACGTGTGAATTTCTATTTAAAAATGAGCACGTTTAAACTCATTTTTCTTGTGTGATCATTTAAATATGTTTTAGTTTAAGGCTGAACTCTAATATCGTAACACGTTTAAAACCACGTAATTGTCATTGAATAAAGTGTCCGTAATCATATATTTAAGTGGAACTTTTTTTAAGTAGCGTGTTTTGAATAACGTCAAATGTGTGACTTTCCGCCTCTCCCGATGCGTGATGTGATTAATAGGCAACCCCTAAAAGGGCAGCATATTGGAGACCGCATGGGCGGCAAAAGCTCTAGCTACGCCACTGCTTCAACTTCATGTTCTCGTAGCACATCCACCACTGAACATTCAACTTCATGTAGCACATCAACCACTGAACTTTCAAGTTTTGCAATATCTCCACGTCATTTGCTTCCCATCCCAAAACAAGCTAAAAGAAAACGTATTTAAAACAAATAGGAAAAACGGCTATTTTGACTTCTTCGCCTTATAAAAATCTTTAATGGAAGCCAAAGAAAAAAGAATCCAAGGCAAATGAAATCTGTCAATAAATCAAATGAAGACACAACATGCTTTTATTGTGAGGAGCTTTACTCCAGCAGCACAGAGAGTTGGGTCTCATGTACTGAGTGCAAAAGATGGGCCCTTGTGCAGGCATTGATGAAATAAACAAAAAACCTGACTTTTTGTGTGAGCTATGAACTAGCAGTGATAAATCATTTTTTTAAAGTTCTTCCTTTGACCCCATTTTGCCCCATCCATTACTCCGTTTTGCCCCATGCTTGGGGTAAAATGGGGTTTTTATGTTATTTTTTTAAAAATTCAATAAATCATAAATTTACATCCATTTGTCTAGTTGATTTGTTACAATGTTGTCTATGTTGTATTTTGATGTCTCAACATTTAATTTTAATCATTTTATTTAATATTGTTACTTTAATAGGGTTTCATTCTTAAGTACCCCATTTTACCCCATATAAGTGTATAAAAACATGTTTTTAAACACGCTTTAATTCAATGCACTAAAATTGGTCCGTCCATAAATTACGTCACACTCTAGAGGGAGTGTAAGAAAGTGTGACAGTTTGTGATAGGGGCAGTTGGTGTCCGGCCATGTGTGACGTCACTGTGTTTTATATTAAATTGTAATTATTCTGGTAATTTTTTAAAAAAAATGTTCGAAAGCGAGACGTACTTAGTGGGGACGGGGAAGGTGAGATTTGTGATAGGGAGAGGGTCAACGATAACGTGACGTACTTTATGGACGGCTTCAAAGGACAACATATTTTTTCTTTTTCATTATTTTATTCTTGAGAAAATTTAATGTGTCCCGCCCATAATTGACTCACGCTTCTAAAAAGGGGGAGGGGAAGAAGGTCCCACATTTGTGATGGGGCGGGGGAAGGGTGTTTTAAGAACTGTGACGTCGCAGCTCAACTTTAAAGTTACACTAAATATTTAATTGCGTCCACTTTATTTAATGACTTTATACATAGTTTCACGCGAATACATACTTAAATAACGAACAAGTGTTATTTAAAAAATGCTGATTTGCAAATAAAAAAGAGACTTATTGATTTGGGGTGGGGGGGGGGCGCACACCAGAGTAAGTGTAACGTCATATTGGAGGGGAGGTCTAATTTTTTGGACGACGTGTGACGCAGAAGGGAGGAGGGTTAAAAATTGGTCAAATTAGCGTGACGTTATTTATGGAGGAAGGCTCCTTTTAAAAAAATACTTATACTTACCAATTTTTAATTTTTAAAAATTACTATTTGTAATGAGAGCTCAATCTTCAAAATACAATTGTTTTAAAATGTATTATTTCGCTACGAAGCAAGTATCGGTAGTTAATATTAATTTACTAGTTACAAAATAACCACGACAAAAATTACACATGAAAAATCAAATAACTTGAGATGCGTCTTAGCAATTTTAATGACATGTTGGAGTATTTTATTGTCAGCGGATATACAGGTGTCTGCCTAATTCCATCTCAATCGAGTAATGCAAAGTGCATCAAAGTAACTTATATAATTGCAAGATTTGACGCTAACATGCAGTACATCAAAATAGCAACGGGGTCGGCATAATAAAAACATCAATACTTTCATATTCTCCATTTTACCCAGGTTGAGTCATGATAGTAATGCTGCCACTACCAATGAAAAGTAACCTTTAAAATTTCACAAAGGTGCCTCTCTGCATAAAAATAATAGTGCCACCATTAGCCTTAATCTTAACACAGTCACAGTGCATACATTTCTTATTTACATCGTTTCCTTTTCACAAATTATTATAAGTAGACTATATATATCAGCAGAAGACCTATTTTTCCGGAAATAATTTTTTATTCAATAATTTTGGAGTTATCTTCGTACAATAAATATAATTTAAAAAAATAATAAACCTGTCTGACAATGAAAAATGCAATCAACAAATAGCAAGGAAATATCGCAGTAATTAAAACCATAAAACTAAACAATAATAAAATGAACATATGGATATAAAGTATTTTAAGACTAGCACTACCAGTCTCTATCGTGAAGTGCTGGCTGAGTGGTCAAGATGCTGGGACTAAGAACGTAAGAAGTTGTCAGTGGTTCAAAACAGGGTACTAACCTTTCAAAGGTTAATAATTATATATTAAGCTACCATTAAAATGATCATCTTTGGATTAGGAAACAATATATAGAATACTAGATGATTAAAATAAATGTTATTAGACAGAACGCAATTGGAACAGGGGGTTTGCATTTGGAAATTAATAGTAGAAAGGGTGGTTTGCAGCCGAGATTAATTGTAGGACGGAGCGTTTGCAGCCGGATTAAAGATTGAAAGGTGAGCCCGCAGCCGGAATTAACTGTAGGAGGGTGGAGTTTGCAGCCGGGATTAAGTAGTAGGCGGAGTTTGCAGCCGGGATTAATGGTAGGAGGCGGAGTATGCAGCCGGGGTTAATGGTAGGCGGGTGGAGTTTGCAGCCGGGATTAAGTAATAGACGGAGTTTGCAGCAGGGATTGATGGTAGGAGGGGGAGTTTGCAGCCGGGATTTATGGTAGGAGGGCGTTTTGCAGCGGACTAAATTTTAACAAAAAATTATAAATTTCTTTCTAGTTCTTTTATTCTGTAAAAGTTTAGACTTGTGATGGTGTCACCCAGGGCAAAGTGCGGTCGCCACTGCCTCATCGACAATAGAAGTTCTTCTGTACAACAATATTCGAAATACTAACAAATTCTTTTAGTTTTAAAACAATAAAAATCTTTGAAAAAGTGTGTTGTATTCTATCAATATGTAATTTACTTTATTCTACCATACGTCCTCTTATTAAGTATTAGGGTAAAATAATGGGCGACTGGATCTCGGGGGATTGCCGATTTTTTTTTTTTATTTGATAAAGAAGTTATCGAGTGAATTATCGATATTGATAAAAGTGCTCTCCCTGTAATCAGGTTCGATAACTTACTCCGTGACAAAACTATGCATGTCAGCTATCGGATTTTTAGATTTTTCGATTGAACTTAGATAGACGCATCTAGATTGCAAGATTTCCTGGATTGAATTAAAAATGATTGAGATAGTTTCTTCATTATTTTGGTTCATGACACAAAACAAAAGAGATTACATTTAATTTTAAGATAATAATGCGTTGGAAGAATAAACCATTTAATTGCGCCATCAATGTTTTTTCCCTCAGTAGATTATTTACATATAATATCACAACTGTATCATATATATGTATCAGCATATTAGTGTCATGTTTATACAGAACTTCAGACCACAGTCGGTCTAAGCATATGCACGGCTTTGTATGCGAAACGGATTGCACGGAGCCCACTTTGGGTTGGAATAAGGAATAAATTTGGATATTAAATGAAAATTGAAATATGTGGGGCCTATGAAAGAGCAGCATAGCTTGCAGTGGCCCAAGACCGGCCCTGCTTCAGATCCTATGTTTTTCAGCTCTGTAACATTAATATTAAAGACTAAAAATAGAGTTTGATATTTTGAAATTATAAAACCATTTAAGTATTTTAATATAGTTTCTTCATTTCTTTAATTATTTTAAATCTTTGGGGCCGTCCAAAAATGACGTCACGCACCTAGGGGGGGAGGGGGTCACACTTTTGTGACGATGTGTGACGAGGGGGGGACGGGGTTGAAGAAATATGACGTCACATCAAATGGGTAACTTTAAATAAAAACTTCCACTGAAATTTTTGGTGGTTTACAGTTTATTTTATAACTTTTTTTTTTCTTTTTAAAACCATTAATGCTTCTCAAAGTGCGGTCGTTAGGTCATCAGTCTTCGGTTGGCATAAGTTATCAAGAAATCGAAATTAAATATAATTATAATACTTGTAATTAAATTTGATAACCCATAAGAGAAAGTATGAAATTGTTACACAGCTTCGTTTAATGTTGACATTAAAGCATGTGTGATGTATCCACCTTTCCGTTTGGTTCTCTTACGACAGAAGTCAGCGAACTTTTTTTCCCGTTATCCAACAATATTCAAGTTTNCCCCCCCCCCCCAAATGCGTCTAGTGAATTTTAGAATCATGATGCGTGTGTAAAAATGATGCAAATAGTAGTATGTGAAGTATTAAGTCAAAACAACATGGATTTTTAGTTTTTTAATTATTTTTTTAGCTGAAATCTATTTCATAAATGATACATTTTTTAAAGTTTGATATAATTATTTGATTGGTTTTTGGTCTAACCAGTGGCGTAGCTACCCCGCCATTTCCGAAAACCGCCCCTTTTCTTTGAAGGGGGAAATCATAGGAAAACAAAAAGAATCTCAATTTTGAGTTTAAATTAACTGATCCGTGCAACATAGTGGTTGTTATAACTAACGCAGAACAGTTTTAAAATTTTAAATCGCTAAAAAGGTAACTATTTATTTGCAAAATTAAGCGGTATACGTCACAGATGGCGCTTTTATAAGAAAACTGCACAAAATACAACACATCACCGATGGTCCGAATATATGTTATCGCACGACAATTTTAGTGTGGAATTTCGACATTCGCAGAATGATGCGCTAACAAGTACCTACATGACATGGTGGTTCGAATATTGTGTTTAACTTGCAATTATTAAATTTTATTACTATTTCAGGTTTCATAAAATTATTGTAAGGTAACTTATTTAAAAAAATTTTTTTTTGGTTTTTATTGCATTAAAGTAGCACATATAGTTTGTGTTTTTCATTAAAATAATGTTATTCATATAAAATTAACGGTTATTCATTTCTCCGTTAATAAAAACCAAATAACATAAATAATTCCGAAAAAGACCTACTTAAAAATTTCATGCGTCTTTGAAAAATTGACATCTCAAGTAACTAGTAAAACGACATCAGATGCTGGGATTTTACTCAGTTCAATGCAATCGTTTTCTTTTCTATGGTATCTCAATTTATGGGAACTCGTCTTTTTTAAATTAATGAAAACTATGCAAACCCATTTCATGGAACAAAAATATGTGCTATTACAGAACGCTGTTATAGATAGTTTGGGGATTGTAACTAAACACCCAGTTAGAAATAGACAAAATATGAGTGGGGAAAATTCATAACACATGGTTCTATCTTTAGAGCAAGTAGTACAACGAGAAATGTTTTTATCAATAGATTTTATAATTATAAAAGAAAATAAAAGAACGCGGTGATGAATTACATGTCCTTGCAAGAAAATATTCGTGTATAGAATAATACCATCTAGTCTATTCAAAGAAGAATTTGAACACCAAATACATTTCTTTATTTTAATTGATAAAGAATTGTTCGAGACTGAAAGAGAAAAGATCCAGGTTTTTATGGAAGAACAAAAGAACACAGGCCGTCTTAGCCATTGCTGGGTTCTATGCAGCTTAGTATGCGAAAAGGATTGGGTGGGACCCAGTTTGGGTAGGGATAAGGTATTAATAAGGATAATAAGTGAAAATTAAGTTAGGTTGGGCCTATGAAAGCGCGGGGCCCACTGCGACCGCATAGGTTGCAGGAGCCCAAGACCAGCCCTGGATGTACCTACACTACAAGAAGAGGCAATATGTTAAAAAAAAAGAGGGGAAATACCCCCTTGATCTATCAAAATATATTTAACAGTAAATATTGGAAAAAATCCTTATCCAACATTATAATTTTGCTAAGATTTCTTTCAACAATTGCTTTTAGTGTATCTAGTTGTGAAAGAAGAACCTTCTCCAAACCGTAATAAAAAATATTTTCGTCCCACAATAAGTGATTTAAGACTACAAAATTCTTGCAATATTGTCCATAGAACATGATATTACAAATAATATAAATCGTAATTACATAGGAAACGATTTTACGACTATGAAAGTTAGATGTGTAAGTAAATTAATAAATAATAAAAAAATATGTTTACATACTGATGTAGACAATTTCTTTTTTTATTAAAAAAAAGTCATATATTTATAAGATTAAAAATAAAAGCATATTAATTGTTAATGTTTTTGGGTGCGAATTTGGAATATCTCTTGTCTCATTTAAGGTGGTGGAAGGAGGGAACCTATGACCCTATAACTTTCTTGTGGCATTCAAAACAATTATCTTGTATTTTTATAATGTGTATTTATAGGTTTATCATCTTATGCGGCCTCTTTTATTACTGCTTTATTACATAAATAGGGCATGCAATGGTAAAATTGTTCCCGATCTTTTACAACGTACTTCATTTCAATTACAATTATTTATTCATGCTTATTAATTTATAAAAACCATCATTTGATTCACTTAACTAAGAGGCCGTCCATAAATAACGTCACGTGATTTCGGCTGATTTTTCACCCCCTGCCCCCCTTGTCACGAAACGAAAACTTCCCCATTCATCAATGTGACCTGATAAAGTCCCCCTCCCCCATACAAGCGGTATTTTGTATTTGAAAATGAGCATGTTTAAAATTATTTTTTTGTTTGTTTGGTCATTTAAATAGGATTTTAGTTTAAGGTTGCACTCTAACATCGTAACACGTGTGAAATTTAACCACGTAAATCGTCAGTGAATAAAGTTTGGATAATCTTATATTTCCGTATAGCTTTTATTTAAAGTTGCGCGTTTTGAATGACAACAAATGTGTAACCCCCCCCCCCCCGGTGCGTGATGTCATTTATGGGCGGCCCCTAAAAGGGCGGCATATTGGAGACCGCCCCAGGTGGCAAAAGCTCTAGCTACGCCACTGTTGACATGCCATATTCATGTAAGCAGTAGAATAAGAGGCCGCATACGAAAATATACCTATAAATACACATTTATATAAAAAAAAAATACACGATACTTTTTTTTTTAATTTTAAGGCCACAAGACAGTGGTGTCACCAGGGGGTACGGTGGAGACATACCACCCCGGCTGCATCCTTTGGGGGGGGGGTGGATGACACCAAAATCTAAGATTTTACTGTGTACGATTTATGTCAAAGAGCAGAGACGCCAACTTTTTTTTTTTTTAAATCTAGAAAAAAACAACTGTGAAATATATTAAATACATGAAACGCGAAAACTTGTTAATAAAAACTATAATTTAAAATACAATAATAAAAGTCGACACGAACTACAATGCAACAAATTAAGAGGACATTTTTTAAAACCCGTAAAAAACAAGTTTTTCCTTATAAATCCTTTATATCCGAATACGAGACATAACTATAACGATGTTCATTACAATCCGAAAATACAAAATCTAGTTATGTCTCGTAAAACGTGTTTAATATAGGCTAATACGCACCGATCGTGAATATATTTATAAAAAAATAATGTCAATGTAATGCGCACCTTATTGCGCGACATGAAAGGTTGTTTAACATATATATTAGTCAATAGTTTAAAACCAAAATATTCGTGTAAGTGTAATCGTCAGCAAATTTATTATTTATCGCCGCTATTATCTTTTTTAGTATATACCCTTTGCATTCCAATAATTTGTAAGCAGTGGGTTTTTACGGTGGTCGAGTGGCAAGCGCGCTCGACTGGCGTACCGATGGTCACGAGTTCGAAGGCAAGAATATGTTCCTGTGGCCTAAGGAGTCCCTGAGTCACCCAGCTCCGAATGGGTACCTAACAAACAATAGTTAGGCGGCTGGGTAATGCGTGGTACCCTCATAGCCATGGCCTGTGACCGCTGCATCACTTGCCAACAGGTCATGGTCTGTGGACGCAATTATCTTCTGCATAGAAGGAGCGCCTGCATATCCAAGATTAGATAAGATAATGAATAATTTAAACATTAAAATTATAAAGGATTAAGTGATAATTTATCGTTAATTTTCGCAGAGCTTTGGAAGACCCTTGTCCAACCTAATTTAAAGATTTGCTGACGATACAGATTGCTGACATTGACAAGAAAAATAGAGAACTACAGATCAGGTTAACTTCAACAAAAGCTGGAAGAGGTACATAACTTCACTTCAAATGGGGTTGGCAATGGTAACAATGATGAAGTTAATAAAAATATGGACCAGCAAAAACATTCGCCTTCCAACAAGGCTCTCGTTAAATCATTGTCCTATGTATGTGAAGCTTCGACGCTACTGGAAGCCAGTAATGCATGAGAAGGGTCAGTGAAGTCGTCAGTTGGCTTGGAAATATAAAAATTGGACAAGGCTGAGGCTGAATGAATATGATCATGCGCCCCCCACGACAGCAGCGGTCATGGGCTGAGAATGATGGAAATAACATAAAAAACATTCTTAAGAGAAGAGTTGCTTAATGTGCAAAAGTTAGGATTCATAAGAAGCAGTCTTTTACATTAAAAAAATTGTTCAACGCTTCCATGATTCTATGCCTATTATTGTAAGACAAATTTCAATAAATAAATAAAATATTTATAATAAAATTTATATATATTTTTTTCACAACATAATGGTTGTTTGGCAAATGCACATTTTTCTTCTGTAATAGTAATCCATCTCTTCTTTTTTAAACTTACTTTATATTTGTTTTTTTAAAACTAGTTCTTGGTATCAAAGGATCTAAGACACTGGGTAAATTTAAAGGCTTGAGAGCCACTGGGTAAAGTCAACAAAAGTAAACATCAATATTGTCCTTGCTTGTCCCACCTGACTGAGATTTGTCAAATTTGAATGTTATGCTCACTTGCCTCATGCTGTTAGCTCTTTCATTAACAAAGATAGATCAGAGAGTTATGTCAGTGTTCCAACAATACTATAAATTATACCAAATGAATTCACAGTTTGTTTTAAGCTAACTTGTGCATGTGCACTAATTTTTTTCTAGCACAGATTTATTTATACAAGTTTTGTCTAGAAAATAATTTTTAATCAGTTGTACTGGAAAGTTGTATTGCTAGATTCTGAAAAAATATAACATTATTAGAAGCTTAATATCAAAGTCTTATTATAAGGTTAACTAATTGGTTCCATTTTTTGAGTTGATGGCATATGCTTTCTTTTTTAATTAAAAAAATCTAAATTATTATGTTAGATTATATTCTAAAACTTATATATATGTTCTCCAGTGTATGTTATATATATTAAAATTTCAACTGTTCTCTGGTTTATTTCAGTTTTACATTATTCTGTAAGACCTACTGTCCTTTTTCTAATTATTAACAATAATATGCCTCAGATTTCCATAATTCTCAGTTGACTAGTCAGCTATAAAAATAGGTCATGGAGCATTGATCATGATAATAGAAATCTTTTTTACCATGTTACTATAAAGTAGAGCCAAACAAACACAACCCCTCATCAGCATTTTTAAATTTTCTGTATAGGTACTGAGATGAATAATTTAATCACAGCCCAGGAACAGGTATCACAAAATTGGGAGAATAATAATAATAAAAAAAACAACAAAAAACGAATTTAAATCAATAGTTTTATTGTGACATCCAATTAATTCAAATTTGTAAATACAAATAAATTATGGCATTATAAATTAACTGTAAAATTCTTGGATAAAATTCATTAGATAAAGAGTACACATTTCCAAACCCATAAACTCAAATTTGAAAAATATTAATTCTTTAAAATTCATTTAATTATTCTTACTTTTCATTCTACATATTATTTTGATTGAGTTCCATTGGAGAAGCCAAAAGTATAGAATATTTAAAACAAAATTCGACATAGTAAAGAAAAACTTTTTGTGACAAGTGACATTCAACACCAAGAAAAAAAAATCACCGGTAAATAATATTTAAAACAAAATACAAAATTCAAATATGTTGAAATGGCATATTGTAATTATTTGACCTGTTTAATCTTCCCATTTAACGCTGAACAATTCAAACAATAAAAGAAAAAAAAACTGTGTTTTTAGTGTAGTCCATTTCTGTACTATGACATCTTATAATATATTGCCAAGGAAATGTTGGTCCCTTCAATAAATATTATCTATTTTTTTCATATAACTTTTCTGTTTCCTAGGTTATGGTAAATGCTTGATTTAAGAAGACTCCGACCACACACAATTATCAGAATCAGACAAGATTCAATGGAAAAGACGTAAACAAGGTAAGGGTTTTTCCATTGAATTTTGTTTAAGCCTGATTGCAGTCCTACCCCTCATTTTGTTTAGAATCAGACAAGGCAGTAATTAACTTTTAAAAAACTTTGCCAATAACACAATAATTTCATTTATCGGCCATCCATATCAGTCTATCTTATCTTAGATATACAGACGCTCCTTCTATGCAGAAGATAATTGCGTCCACAGACCATGAGAGATGATCTGTTGGCAAGTGATGCAGCGGTCACAGGCCACGGCTATAGGGGTTCCACGCATTACCCCAGCCGCCTAACTATTGTCTAGTTAGGTACCCATTCGGAGCTGGGTGACTCGGGGACTCCTCAGGCCGCGAGAACAAATCCTCACCTTCGTGTGGATTCGAACCCGTGACCATCGGTATGACAGTCGAGAGCGCTACCTCTCGACCACCACATCCCACAGACTATGTAAATACTGAAAAAGGAATGCTCATTTTGCTTTTTTCAAACTTTATCAATTCAGCAATGAATTTTTTATCTTGCCATTCTATAAGTTTCTTAGTATCCTAAGCTATTTTATTATTTATAAAATATCTATCTATTACCAAAAAATCGAACACATTGATGTTTTGAAAGTTATTTTGGAAGGCTGCAAAAATAAAAATTGCAATGTTGATGATCATTCTATTATTATCACTTACAGTTCCACAATTAAATCACAGTGAAAGGAGATTTTATATAGTGAAAAATTTATTTAGGGAGTTTTATCCTTAAATGACACTGATCTGTGACACAATTATTTTGAAAAAGGAATGATGAAATTTTATTCTTCTCACATATTTTTTTAAGTATGAATGGGTCTTGCCTGCCCTGCAAATTCAATACAATATTTTTATAGCCATTTTAAATCAGTCATGTAACTGAATAGGAATTTTAAACTAATAATCAAGCTCAAAATAAAATAGTTTAAGATGTTTATTATTTTAAAATTATATATATATAATTTTATTGGGTAATCTCAAAAAGCATTTGAACTTTTACTAATATAAATATTTTAAAAACTAATATAACAGTAATCTTGTCACAACTAAGATCTTTTACAACATTATAACTTAGACACAGTACCACGAAGAAGGCCTCGTATATATTTGTAGTAAGACGGATGAACCTGTAGATAAAAAAATTTTTATATTCTTTAAAGAAATAAACTTATATTCATTAGCTTCATTATGTTAAGGGCTGATGATAGTGATTAATAATTATCAAATTAAATTTAACATTTAAGTGAATAATAATGATAAGGCTGATTTTATTCCTAAACACAAACACCTGAAATTCAGAAAAAAATATATTTCAAGGAGGTCAATTAATTAATCTTCTCTTAGATTTACAGAAAAAAATTAAATAGCAAGTATTAATAACAAATAGCAATTTTTGGGGATATAATGAATAAAGGTAAAAAAAAAGATTTTAAAAAACATATTTTGTGTAAGTGGACTAAAAAGAAGAAAATAATTTAACACTTAAAAGTCCAAGTACTTGCATTTAACTCTCTTTTGCCTTCTAAATAATAAATCTTTAATTTTTATACCAAACACCTCATAAGTGCCCGCCAAATGTTTTTAGTATTATTAACTCTTAATGTGCCACAAGGTTTTTGAAAAACTTCCACCTCGGTCCCGTAAGAATTTTAGAATTGCGACCAACTGGTTATGAAATTTTTAAAATTGCGTAAAATCCATTTATATTTATTGTCAGACTGGTTACTTTATGTATCCAAAAGACAGTTTTGAGTTTAAAACTATTTTTACCTTTAGTTTAGTACTATTATTTTAATAATAAAGTATAGAAAAATCACATTTTTAAAAAACATATAAACTTCCAAAAAACTTCGTGAATTGAGCAATAACACTAGCGAGGGAACTGGTCGTCATTGCCAAAAGTCAAATACACCTGTTTTCAAGGGTTTTTATTTTCTGTAATTTTGTTTCTAAAGAGATCTATCGAGGCGCACCATGATAATAACGATGAGGCGCGCATTGTCGCGCTTTGACACATTAAGAGTTAATTATGGTACATTTGATTAATCTGAAATTTGGATGCAATGCATTGTCATCTAAGATCTATCTGTGTTAAAATTTTGAGATCCCTAGGTCCATCAGAAGTTGTTTAATTTTACTTGTTGAAATTTTGTGGACAGGAATGAAAGCAAGTTAATAAAAACGTGGTAAAAATAAATTATATATGAACCTTGATAAACTGTTATTTATTGGTTGTTATCAAACCTTTGGTACTATAGTAATCACTTCATTTTAAGTAGATAAATTCTGTTCAATAGCAGCAGAAATAATCTTAGTTTCCTTTTCATCATCCACTATTTAGCTTAAAAATTTTAAGTGGATCTCACCTCTGATTTATTCATAGGTTCATTTAGAGCAGCAGCATACATACGTTCATAAACATTGCCATCATAACAACCAAGTGCTGACTTAAGGCATTCATCTGGCACATCTACAGCATCCACTAGAGCCACTGCTTCAGGCCTGAACGTTATGGATAAGTTCAGAATTTTTTATTACAAACCACTCCAATTAAATTTATTGTTATTTACAATAAGAAATGTTCAAGTAAATTAATTAATTAAAACAAAGGTTAATACTGTTGATAATACACTGGCACACCTAAAAATTTCTTAAAGGCATTATGATTTTGTATATGTTTAAATACTTTAATGTTTAAGTTTAAACAATGAAGTAATGGAAATAAAATATTTTTTTATGAACCTGATTTCCTGTAACAATTGCATCTCAGCCCGTCTGATTATTTCAAGTTGAATTGGTGAGATGGCTTCAGTCTAAATGTGAGAGAGTTATATATTTTAATTAAAATACAAACCAAAATTACACTCAAGTAAATTTAGTTACTAAATTTTAAAATTAGTAATACATTTTCCACAAATTTTCTAAGGTATGAATTTTGTTAAAATGAAAATCTCAATGTGCCTGTCATCTTTTCCACTTTAATTGTGGTTATTTCAAGTCAAATAAAATTATAGAAAAAGCAGAGTAGGAAATGTTGGCAAGGAATACAAGTATTTGAACTGCAAATAATAACATGTTTCTTGAAAGGGCAGATACAATTAAAATTTTTGATGCTTTTTAGTTTTATGCCCATGGGATGGGTCTACCAAGAGACATGTCCCACCTAAGCTTCTATTGTTTAAAATAAAATTATTATGATTTTACAAAATAACTACACAGACCTCTAAGAAATGTCCAGAGTTAGTTTCTATTACATAAAGAGAAAAGAGACAACAAAGCTTGCTCAAGACTGTGACTAGTTCTGGACTTGCTGTTCCTCTTAGATTTCTCAAGGCTTCCACATTACTCTCAATTATATAGGGCCAACCATGAGCCTGTAATGAATAAAATAAAGTATTGACCCAAATATAGCATGATCTCAAATATAAAAGGACACCCAATTTTTAATTTTTTTTCTAAGAATAGTTGTTTTTTTAAAATGTAGACTTCAAGAAATTTTTATTCACAATACAATGAACAAATAACTTAAAATGTTACTATTATAACAAAACATGTTCAAAGTGATAAGAATTCGGCCACATAGGGAGGGCTGTTGGAGCACAGCTGTGTAGCAGGGAATCTACATTCAGGTGCTATTTAAAATGCAAGACTTAAAAAATTACGCAAGTGGTGTTTTTGAGATTATGTATTTGGAGAAAAAAATATTGTACTACATTCTGGCCAATTCAGTAACAATTTTATTGTGTGCCAATCTGCTTTAAAAAAAATATTTTACAAAACAAATATAAAAAAATAACAATAATAAAAAATGTCAGAGTCTCTCATAAAGACAACTCTCACCTTGCCTCAACATCCATTTTCAAAATTTTCAAACTATTTCATATAGGCTAAATGTTTCACATTATTGAACTACTAATGCTTAATGCTTAAAAAAAAAACCCCTTTTAATGTAATGATTTATGTACATGTATATATAACAAGATATACATATAGCATATATTTTAAATAAAAATTGAGCCTCCTGATGACATTGAATTCTGCTGCTGGCCTATTACTTTTCAATATTTATGTAATTTGTGGCAAGGCTTTGGTTGGCTTGTACCAACTATGACTTTAATTTCCTAGAACATTATATTATAGTTGTTAATAATAAATAGAGAAACTTATTTTGGGGGTCACTGGGTAGAAGCACATAGAGAATATACATGTGGAAGTCAAAAATATACTGGCACAATTTTAAAGTTCTTTTAGCATTGTTAATAACATGGACAACTGCTTAACACTTACGGATAATCAGAACTTATCTTTATTTCAAGATATTCAAAAATCAAAAGCTGACTTCATTCAAATTTATTGAACAAACTTCAAACTAAAATTAGCATAATTCTTTCAATTTTATATCTCATAGTAATTATAAAATAAATTTTAACTGACTTTGGCTGCTCTGACAAGAGACACCATATTTTTATTCCAAGCTTCATCCTTAGGTAAACCGGCTTCTAAATCTGCTTGAAGATGTTGGGCAGATTGTGTTACTATTCTGGAAGTGTATTAAAGTTCATAAAAAATTCATTAATAATACAAAAATAATAAGTTTTTAAACATTTCAAAATGAAAAGCATAAATTATCATAATATCTTTGCAGCAATCTTTTTATATTATTCTCAACCTAATGAGTCCCAGATACAATAAAACTCTTGTCCTTTTGCACCTTTGAGTCTGCGATTTCCTACCTTTGAGCCATTTTCTTATATAACTTGAGCAGTAAATCCAAATCCCGACAGTCAGCTTCTGTCTCAATTTGTCTGATATCATCAAAGGACTGGCCTAGATAGGCAGATGTTCCCCTCACCCTTTCACCAGAAACCGCTGCTGCCAACTGTTTAAAGATATATCTGAAAAATACATTTAAACAAAAATTATTAATGGAATTTTACATAAAAATATGGAATTATAAAACAGTGGAAATCTATATATATATAATTCACCAGAAATTAGGCAAGCATAAGACATGGGCAAACAATCATGATGAATGCCCCTAAGCTCACTAGGGTTGACCAATCACACTTTATGGTTGGCAAGTGAGGATATTACAGGGTGGGGGTCAGGTTACAAAAACCGCAGTCTGCATGTCTAAAGACCAACAATGCGTCAGCGCCCGCATTGTTCCGATTTATTTGTGCTGTAATTGGAGTCCCTTTCTTCCTAACCCCCTCCCCTTTTCTATGCAATATCAATGAGAAAGTCTGTGGCATATGCTATGCCACGGGTCTAACAAGTAGTTAATATCTGTGATTTGCAAATAAATTGAGACTTGTTAAAATCATGTTTATTTCATTTTATAGTTCAGTTCCTACACCAGTTCATTGCAATAAAAAAAGTAGCTTTTCAATCTTGGAATTGATAACTGACCTCGCAGTCTGCTGGTACAGTACTGTGTTTTCCCCTTCTATTGTAATAAGGACAAGGCTTGCATGATGAAGATCTGTTAATCCAGACAACTTCATAAAACCATGACCTCCAAGAGCTCTTCTCATGATCTCCACATGTTCAGCAGAGATTTCCCCACACAAAGCTTTCATGACAGAAGACTGGCTGTGGAACTAAGTGCAGCAGTACTCAGTAAAAACAATGATTAATTAAATGGCCATCAATAGTCCTAAAATTATCTAGTCTCGAACTCACTCAATGATTCAATTGGTTTCATGGTTATGTTAGAAGGGCCAGTTTGTGCCGACTATGACTGTTCTGGTTTAGCACAGGTGCAAATTTTGAGTCCTACATACCTCAGCTAAGAGGGCGTTATTCCCATTTAAAAGTTCTGGTAAGGAATCATTATATGCCTTTGTCATTCTCTGAGATGTGAAGAAAATACTGTACATTGCAGCCACTGCAGGAAAAATTTTATACTGCTGAGCTTGGTAATCAAGTATTTGCACTTCTTCCCCGCTGAAATTCATATAGTAGATGAAGAACATTACTGATGATGTTAAACAACTTAAAACATATGGCATTAAAAGTTTAAATTGATCTAGCCTAGAAGCAAAGTTTTATACAACAATCCTCACCTGTGTTTTAGAGATGACTGCCTCCTGACAGCACTATACCGTACACCTGTAACTATAGCTCTGCTGAGAATACCAAATGCCCATCTTGTAATCATCACACGCACATACATCATTGTGGAGTAGTTTGATTTGTCACCCTTCAATGCTATAAATTTGCCCTCTCTTGTTACCTACATTACAATATTGTGGAAATTCAATATAATTGATAATGAATAATCTGCTGCTTAGTACAGGGATGGGTTAAAATATTAGATCTCATCTATCTGCTTGTACAATAATCTAACAGTGCTGTTGTAACACCAAAATGGCATGCAGTACACAATAAATTAAATGCAAACTTGCATGTTACAGAATTTTTAAAAGCTAATCCATTTAAGACCTTGGGGAAAATATCTTGAAATATGTATATATTTTTAAAATCTCATATCTCTAGTTTAACAAGATTAGCTTGAACTTTAAGGTTTATTGTATAGGAAAATTATGCAGGTGCAGAAAATATTAGTCAACAACCTCCCAAGTTTGTGACACTAGTAGGGAAAATTGTAAATTTGAGAGAGCTTGTTTTAGTCAGTAGATTACAAATTCAAGTAAAGTAGGGTTGTACTAGCACTCAGGGGTTGACACCAAATAGGACAAATGAAAAGTTAATTCTCAAAAATGTAAATGTGCTCTAAGACTCCAGATAAAAATGTAACTCTCTTTCTACTATTGCTCTCTTTAGCTCTGGATTTCACCACAGCTAAGTTTTAATTTCTTTATATTTGTTAATGTATTATTTGGTCATTGAAGAAAGTTCTTTGCCGAAACATTTGCTGTGCCGAAACATTTGCTGTTTTTCGACATCTTGTAAGGTTCACACATACCCCGTTTGCATGTTATCCATCTACTTATCTAAAAGTCTGATTGCATTCTCACCCACATTTTGTTCACTTCTATTAATGCATCTCTTTCTGTATATTAAATACTATAATAATAATAAATAACACTTACAATAGCATTTCTCATTAGCATATTTTCTCTTGGTATCCGAACATTTTTCAAAATAAGAAATCCATTATCCACGTGACTTAATGTTAATTTTGGGCCAATATCTCCTACATGAACACCTGGATACAAAAAAACTAATGAAATTACAAGTTAATCATTTATTATTCTAAACAAGACATTTTTAAAAAGTGTAAATTACAAATTATTCTTAATTCTGCTGACAGATTGACAAGTGCCCAAATAAGTAGTACAAGCAACAGAATATGTATTTTTATTTTCATGAAGGTATGGAGCATCTCTATATAATACATTTTTTAAAAATTCTGAACAAATAAATAAAATTATATTAAATTAGTTTAGTTTCAAGTCTGCAAAATTTTCTTGAGATTTTGTTTATAGATGTAGCAATAATTTCCAAGACATTATTAAAAACAATTGGATTAATTATTAAAGATCCTTCTTTACAATGACACAGAGAACAATAATCAAATAACAAGCCGATGGAAAGATGCCAACAGGTAGGTTTAGGGTATTTACATCAATTTATATTTAGCAATACATTTCATTCTAATTTTGATTAGACCAGTTTGAAAATATATACCTGGTAATGGTGTATGATCCTCTAGGCTTCGTAATGGCACAATAAATGCTTGCAGTCCATAGTTCTTGGTTCCAATTGTTAGTTGTGCCAAAACAATTGCATGGGTACTGGATTTTCCAACTAAAACAACAATTACACAACACAGTTGGTAACTTTCTTACATAGTGTAGAGCTCATGTGATTAATCTTTTATTTTTATCAGTCAACAATATTTTTTTAACAAGCACTTAGCAAAGAAATATACCTACGTGCCCCAGGCCACCACTTCATTGAAGAAATTTTCGGTGTGTTCAAAACAAATTCATCTGTGTTGGCATCAAAACTTGCCGTGGTCTCAAGTTTCATCAAGTTTGTACCTAAATAATCAATGTCGAAGTGGAAGCTTAGATTGAGTTGTTTATGTAGGAATGCGTGTGCAATCATTGTGATGAAATTGTATGTTTAGTGGTTGTCAATAAAAAAAAACATTCACTAATTTATCAATCTTTTCCAGCCCTCCTTCCTCTGCTTGGGATTGACCAGTCACCAGGTGCAGTACATGCTACACTGGCTTAAGATGCCAGGTTTTGCTCACTTTATAATGAGCCTTATAAGCAGCTGCAGGCAATGGGAGTCAAACCTAAAAATATTTTTTGCAGCTGGAATAATGCAAACTGCTTTTAACCAACAGATCTGCTAAAAAGGATGTTAGCAACTTTTTGTGTGCTAAACTTACAAGAATCCACAAAGAGAATTTAAATTACATTAAATGCTGGCTTTCAGGACCACCTAGGGCCACTAGAACAAAAAAACCTTGATTGTCTTTTTAAAAATCCCACAATCCAATTTTAAATGTCAATGTTAGGTAATTTTGACACTAAACATTCAATCTAATATTTATAATAAAATCACTAGTAAACTGTCCATATGTGTCTAGCTCTAGACATTTGAGCTGTTGATTAAGAAAACTTGTTTTTAAAAAAACAAAAACAACTCTAGTAAGTTAAATTTCATAAACATGAAATATATAAATTTAACCCACCATGCCCCAATTCTGTTTGAGCATAGGTTCCTATTATGTGATAGTTGATGGCCAAGGGAAGCCACTTTGCCTTTTGCTCATCTGTGCAAAGCCTTTCCAAAGCTGGGATAAACATATCTCTGTGCAAGGTAAAAGCTTCTTCAGAACCATTGATCTTCCTTTTAGACAAAAAGAACAACTTATTACACAATTGCCATGAAGTACAACTTGTAACACAATAAACTATGTTTTATGATTTTAATAATCTAATTAATTTTTATGTCCATTAATCATAATGGTTCACATTGTAATCTAATTAATCAAATTTACTGAAACCAACAGCCAATGTGATTTTTGACACTGAGATTTCAATAAATGTGTAGAAACTTATTTTTTTATAAAACAATTAAAAGGTTCAACGTCATATTTGCTTGGTTTACAGACATCATAAAATGGGTTCCACATATGTGACAAAATGATTTTCCATACTCTAAAATATTTAAAAACAAATATTACACACTAATACTATATTTATTCCAAAGAGATCCAAGTCAAAATAAAAGTGTCGTTTCAATATTTCTTCTACTAATTCTACTTACTGTGCTACAAGCTCAGCTTCTTCATCAGACCATTGGTACTTTTTCCTCAACTGAATAAGCCGTACTGATTTATGCACTGCATGGTCATAAGCTTCAGACTTGCTCATGTATAACACATCTTTGTTCTTAAATACTGGATCACCCAAAACTATATTTTCTAGAAAGAACAGACAAAATTTATAGGTGTAAGGTATAGTTTTTTTATTAAGAAAATTTGACAGTTTTAGAAAATTATGTTCCTGGTTTTATTTAAAGTCAAACTAAGCATTGAAAATCATAATTTATCAATTTTTAGATGATTATCCACGAAAAATAATATTTAAAAAATGGCATCAGATTCCATAAAATTTTACCAGTTCAGTTGACCTGTAAAGACTAGTCATAACAAAAGGCAATTTGCTTATGATACGACTAAAGTTGAATTTCTTCGCACAGTTTTTAGTTTGGGCTTTTCAACGCATGTCATCTATTAGCATTATTTCAAATAATAAATGGAAAAGGTACACCAATGCTAAAATAATGAGCCGATATCACTAAATTTAGGTTAAAACATGTCATTCCTAAGCTAATATTAAACATTAGTTCTGAGATAATCAATTTTAATTTAAAAACTGAATTTTTAAGGTAGCTCTGTCAAGAAAACTTTAAAAATAAATAGGTTTTAATTTTTAAAAATCACATTTCATCATGAGCATTGCTAGACAAATGGAATGTCTGAGGGTAGCTGTACTGTTTCTATCAGGGTCGAATCTCAATGCAGTCGTCTTTTTAAAAAAAAAACAATTTAATTTGGGTGTTTGTGTACTGCTTATTCTAAAAAGCAAAGGCATCGATTAAATGTATTAAAATAAATTTAGACTTTAGAATTAATACACACATAAATAAGCCCAGATCTATTAATATTGTATTATATATGGATATAAGTATAAGATATTAGGAAGAGTTTGTTTAGATATTGTAGCCACTTAGTTTTTTTTAAAGGTTAACGCTTAACCGCTTAGCCCGTTAACAGGTCCTCAAATCAGGACTGGTCCCGTTTAATCAGGACCGGTAAACTTATTACCAGGAGTTAATTTTTTGTTGTGTTACAGCAGAATACCAGTGACAATATGCGAGTGACTGTGACATCAAATCATTTTCTTAATATTCCGGTAAATAAATAATATAAAAATACGCCATCAATGTTAGTGGAGTTCTGCAAGTGAATGATTTTTTAAAAAAAATTGGCTTAGTTGATGAAGCATAGTACATGCACTAACATTACCACACAGCGGGCCATGATCTCAAACTGTGAACAATGGTCAAGGCCGCAAATGTTACTATTTATATAACAAAGGAAAGATACGCCTAACAGAGACAGTACTACTAACTGAGTGTTTACCGGTCCTCAAATTCGATTTCGGTTTTATATTGACAGCTTTCAAAGGCATCTGACTTAAATTTACCACATCAATTATAATCAATATAAAATTTGATGTTTTCTAAAAATTTCTTTCGTGTGCGGTGATGTCTCATGTTCTTTAAAGACACCATCAGACCCCGCGAGTCGAAAAATTGACTAATCAATCATAACACTAGTGTCAGTGTCACTAGCAACATACTAATTTATTAACTGTTAAGTTAACAAGTTTACTCATCGGTATCTGCATAATTTGGCATAGGCATAATCCTCGTCATCATCAACAAAACACACAAATTAATTGTAAAGTTAAAGTAAAGTAAAGTTTATTAGTAAAGCATAAGCAAGGACAGTGGAACCCACTTACCTCGAGCTTGCTTAGCTCGACCACCCTATTATGTCGACGTTTTTATTGGAACCGCCAAATTCTCTCTTTGTCTTAGCATTTTCTCGTCGTTTAATTCGATTTTTTTAAGTCGCCGAAACCTCATAACACGAGCACAAAAAAGGGTCAAATTTGCCACTTAACAT
>MUZC01000339.1:89343-131194 GCA_002072015.1 Radix auricularia | reverse complement strand
TTAAAAAAAACTCCAAAAACACGTGCATGAACATTATCATTTATTAACGCTAGTGATGGGACGATACCAAAATCATAGGCTGCTTACTGTAAACAAGGCTCCCCAGATTTTAAAATATATAATATAACAGACTACAGACAGTTTACCCACCCCCACTCTCAATCTCCCACACCATTGTTGTTGGTTAGTCCTATTAGCATCAAGTTACCAAAGGAATTCTAAGCCCATTGATCGTATGGAATAATGGAATAATAAAATGTACTGTGTGCAGACTTGTTGTCATTGGCAACCATTCATCCTTCAACCTCATTTTGACTATTACATGTACTGTACTACTGCTTTGTTCTCATTGTTTCATTCATAAGAAGTGGCCGTGTGCAAAAGCCATTTAACTATTGGTTAGAATTAATTAAAATATGTCAAAGTTGAAGGTTCAAAAGGAGTACCTAATTTATTTGTGTACGTTTATATAGAGAAGAGTTCGCTTTGTCATGAGTCATATATAGGTCACGATAGACCATCCTGAGTCCATTGTAAGCTGAGGGGACCCAAAGAAGTTGATTAGGAAGAGAATGGTTCGGGGACAATGAGGAGATGTGTAGGTTACTTATTTGTGTAGCTTGTAAGGAAAATCAAGCAAGTAGCTTCGAATGCACAGTATTGCTCAATCTGGGAATCACCGCAAAACGGCGTTATATTTAAACTTAAACGGTCTTTAAAAACGAACGGTCTTAACAACCTTAAGAAAGAGTGAAGAAATAGGGTCCCGATATTCCGATACGATTCTGATTAATTGTCCCATCACTAATTAACGCACAACACGTACATAAAGAAATTTCAAGCGCATGTTAATATTTTGCCGCCATATTGGTTTTCGCTTTAACTCGATCATCGGTTATGTTGATGCCATTTTTCATACCCCAACGCCGTCGACTTAAGCGGTTTCGACTGTATTTCGTTTATTAGATATTTTAATTTATTCACTTAAAAAATAAAATGAGTCAAAATAAGGGATTACAGTCACAGTGTTGTTTTTGCTTTAGGACACTGTGGGTCGTGTGTAAACTCTTATAAAAAAAGAAGAAAAAAACTAAACAACCTAAAGCCCACAGTGCAGTTCTGACACTGACTGAACTGACAATGGACAGTCAGTAGTCAGTAGTCTTTTTGTCAGTAGTCAGTTGAGTCAGGAGTCACACACGGATAAACAAGTAAGTCATAAATACAAAATCACGCACCAAGTTCTTTCCTTCGTCGAGTTTTGTCCGGGCCTCCATCTAAAATATTTGTGAGTTCGGTGACATTGAAACTAGCAGTCGCCCTCTCCTTTGCTAAATCTTTGTTTACAGGCATCGAGGATGCATCTATGTCAAAAGCCGCTGCCATTTTGAACTTAGCTACCACTAAGCGTTGGTCATGTGACGTGTAACAGCAGACGCTTTTTTGTGATAGAAGAATTAAATTAACGCTCCAGAAAAAAATATATTTTAAAATAGAATAATTCGAGGTATTTAAATTTTAATTCATTTCAAAGAGCGAGATATTGTGAACTGTTCAATTAGTTTGGGTTTTTTTCACTATAAACTATAAATAAAACCAAAATAAAACTTTGATTATAATGATTTTTTTTAACTAAGAAAATAGTTTTAAATACGGTATATACCCTGTATATCATATTCATATATCAAAAGTCAAAGTCCAAGTCCAAAGTTAATATTGAAAGGGGCAATATTCTGTTTGTAGATTTTATTTGATTCTGCCTTTAAAAATAATAATTAAAAAAACATAATAATAATATATAAATATTTAACTATTAAAAAAAAGTATCAAATTTCAGCATTGTCAACAAAATGTATATGAATATGCAAGTAAGGCACTAGGATCGGTTTAAAAAAATGTCCACAAACTACTTATGAAAATATACGATTTTTAATATGAAGTTAATATTGATATGAAATATTAAATTCAGAGCTGCGGAAAAAAACTATTACTTATAGTTATCTTAGTGTTGTGTTTCTAAAATAGAATTAATTGTTGTATCTATAATTACTAATTTACTCTTGGTTCTTCTATTGTATGTGTTTAATGATTTAACTAATGGTGTTACTCTTGTGAGTTTTGAATATTCTCCAGTAAGGAATCCGGAAGCTCTTTTTTGAATTTGTTCTAGTTTATCAATATTTTCTTTGGTGGAAGGGTCCCCTACAGAAGATGCATATTCTAGTGTAGGTCTCACCAGGGTGAGGTAGCAATTTAGTTTTATATCTTTATTACATTTGTAAAAGTTTCTTTTAATAAAACCTAAGGTTTTGTTTGATTTTTTGATAACTTCATTGACAAGGGGATTCCATGATAGTTTCTCATTTATTATGACTCCTAAGTTTAAAGTTTAAGGGGACGCGGTGGTCGAGTGTTAGCGCGCTCGACTGTCGTACCGATGGTCATGAGTTCGAATCCACGCGAAGGCGAGGATTTGTTCCCGGGGCCTGAGTCCCCGAGTCACCCAGCTCTGAATGGGTACCTAACTAGACAATAGTTAGGTGGCTGGGGTAATGCATGGAACCCTTATAGCCTTATTAAAAAGTTGATTAAAACATGACATTAGGAATGTCTATATTACGCATGTAAGGATTTAAAGGGTACCAAGTAGCCCTTCTAGTAAATAGTATATACATTTTTTTTAAAAGATAAAAATATACGTTTTTTTAAATTCATCAATTTCTTTCTCTTAACATATATATAGATTTAGGTGGATCCCCATTCAAGCTGCATTGTCAAACCCTGCCCACCGCGTATTAATTCCAGATAGAATTTCAATTAAACATGTTTTTAATGACCTTGCTATTAACTGCTAAGTAATTTGTAAAGTGCAAATCTAATTCCATAATTAGCAGCTTTACTTGAAGCTAGGTTACTAGAGAGAATTCTCACTGCAAACAGACTGAGTGAACAGTATCTTTGTAACATTCAGTTATGGACAATGTCAAGAAAATACATTTTTTGAAAACGCATGTCAATTCTAAACATGAACCTGCTTTGGGACAAACTTAGTGACGTGCAGCGAAAAAGGTGGACTAGTTGGCAGAATGTGTTTAAAGATGCAGATCTTCCCTGGTCAATTGGTAGGTTATCACTACACCATACACCAAGAGCTGCTATGTGATTAAGTTCTAGAACATAAAAGGTTTAATGGGATTGTAACACAAGCCATCAGTCTATGAAGGTCAAAAGTTAAAAACCACTAGTTTCAGTCTTTCTCAGGTCTTCACTTGCTTTTTACATGTGGTTAAATCTGTGTAAAATCCTTACAATTTTCTTGCTCACTGAAATGAACTAGCAGCAACAGGAACACGGAAACTGCACTCATATAATTGACAATGGGGCTCTGTTCATAATATATGCTCTAAAACTTTTGACCAAAGGTCTTTACCTTTTTGTGCCCCTAAAAATTTGCAGTCTACTATTACTAAGGCCTTCAGGACTGCACTAAAAACACATATCTTCAAACTTTGAAATACAAAATACATAAGGAATGGTTCGATTACATTATACTACACCATTAAAAATTTACTTTGCTATGTAAATTTAATTAATTTAAAATACTTGTTAATTTATTTGTACTGTAAATTAGCCGAAATGTTTACTTATGTAAACTATGTCCATAAATAAAAGTTTAATTTACTGTTTTAATCACACAAATTGTTTGTGTATCTTGTAATTTATTTGATAGCTTTATTACAGTTCTTTTTTGTAAGAATTTTCAAACTTTGGTAGCACCTATCTAAGCATCTGTTTTCATTGAAGTTTGGTAAAAAAAATCACACAGGTGATCCCCAGCTGAAGAAAACTTGCAGTCCATCTTAAGATCATAACCAACACAACAATATTGCAAAGATAAACCTGAAACTTCCAATAATCTATCTCCAAAAAATAGAATTAACAGTAAAAATGAGTGTGGTGATTTTTAAAAAGATCAATTTACATAATTTGCTATGTATATTGGTCAGTTCGACATGGTACTAATTCTGAAAAGCAGCGCACCAAATATAATTCTTTTTGAGCCTCCGCATATTTTTAAAGTGGGGAAATAAATGAATAAAATCTCTGTATTACATTATTTTTTATTCTGATGTGCATCTTTTTCAAAATTACTAGATTTCAGCTGAAATATAGTTATTTTGAAAACTTCCACCATTTTTGACAAGTGATACACTAGAAGTTTATATATTTATGCTTTAAAAAAAGATTAAATTAACAAGCTATTTTTTTTAATGTTTAAACCCAGTTCAGCCTGCAAGCTAACATGTGATTGGAGTATTTGCCAGCTGAGTATTTGAGTTTGATACCCTACTGAAGGATACTACTACTCCAGCAGATAATTGTTTATTAAATTTTTTCCCCCAACAATTTCTTCACTAAAGTTAGCATCTTACCATATTTACATTTCAAGTGGTTCACTAAGGGAAGAGATCCTCTGATGTTGAGAGGGGAATTTCAAAGACTTACATTTTTGTCTCCAAGAAAAGTCAGATGTTAATAAAAAAAAAAGATACCATTTAGTCATAACTAAAATTCTTTTAATGGCATGAATCTTTTGTATTTATATATATATATATATATATATATTAGAAATTGTAACAGTTTTGAAGCATAACTGATACCATAATGAACAATTAACATATGAACTTAATGAACAATTCCATTTTTAAAAAAAAGCAAATATATAAATGTAACATTAAGAACAGCACCATAAGTGTATCTGGCAGTGACTTGAGGTAAATAACCAAGATATAAATATTGAAATAAAATTACGTTATTTGCATTTTAACAAGATGGCTGAATAAAAGCTTTGGTTTAATTTTAAGGTTTAGAAATAGCTATGTCAAAGTCACCTTAAAGCAAGATAAAGAGATGCAAGACTTTATTTGTAAAAAAAGAAGACCTTTACTTTGTAAAAATATTTTCAACACAAAAAACATTTTGAATTCAAATTTAAGATCGGTTTTCACATTAAAAAAATACCATCATGGTACAGCAGAATGTGATAAAAACATTAATGAAACAGGTTAAGCAAATTATTTTTCTATCTCACTAGAAAAGTAAAATGTAAGTTAGTTGAAACGTAAATATTGGACAAACTTTCAAGCACAAACTTAAAACTTTATATGGGTACCAGAGTTAAAATATTAATTTATCTAGTTCATTTCAATATGTGTAAAATACATTGTCTTATATGTCCCTAACTTATGGAGAAAATGTTAAGCTTCAAGAAGCGGAGCATGTTTAAAAAATGACATTAGCTAATGCATTTCTGCCAAATGTATATTATCTATTCTGTTACATTTCATTTTGGCATAACCATTTGAATCACTTATGGTTTTAAATGCATTTATGATTTAAAAAAACACACACCCTTTTCACAATATTTCAATCTAGTCTACACTTTTGGGATAGTTACAAGATATCTTTTAAAATAATTCAATCTATTCATTGCAGATAATTTAAAGCTGAAAATCATATGCAGACTGTTTTAATTTGTTGAAACAGTCCCATTACTTAGTTTTTTGTTACATTGGTATCGAATATGCATTGTTGCCATCATTGGATGCAATATTACAGGGGTCCTGGGATTACGAGGTTGATCCCTTCTTAAGATGAGTTAACCCCTATTTCAGAGTGTCGGAACATAAAAAAAAAGTAAAGTACTGTACATAAAGCGCTAGAAAAATGTAACAATTATGGTAATAACAAAAAAATTTTAAAAAAGGATTTAAAAGAGAAAACAGTAGCTTAAAACAAGAAAAAAAAAACCCAACAGAATGATGGATATTATTTTGTATATTTTTATGGGGCGCTGTTCTGAACCACTAAACGGTGTAATTCAGGACAGGTAACTCAAGGACTCCATGTACATTGTTTTTATTGACATGACATAATCATATTTAAGATGTTCATTTTAACATAAAATAAAGTTGGAAAAACAAGACATAAAAATCTGAATGCCCTAAGACTCATCATGCTTTTTTTTTTAAAAACTGATATTAATCAATAACATCATGGGAGTGGAGTATAAAATAAAGTTCCATGTGATGCAATGGTCTTATTTTTTTATTATATATACCTAAAGAAAATATTCACAAACATTTTGGTAATCCATTTGCTGAGAACAAAAATATATATATAAGATTAATGAAATGAATTCATTCAACAGCAAAAGAGATTTCTCAACTTTCAGAAATTAATATTAATTAACCTTTTGCTTTTGAGAGACTCCAATCAGAACAGCTGTTCTGACAATTGAAGTGTCAGCTCTTTCAACAACAAAAAAAATATTTTAAAAATGTACACATAAGCTGAATTTTAAACATTGGCAAGATAAAAAAAAATCCATACACAATTTTTATGCCACAAATCTATTTTTGATGATTTAATGTCTAAAAAATATTAAGGGGGAAATTTTTACTTCACTTTATCTTTTCCTTAATAAAATTATTATTACAATTAAATCCTAAAATAGCCCCATTAATTGTTTTTGTTTCAATGGAAAAATTAAATAAAAACCAATCATATATATATAGGGGTGTGCCGGATCCGTTTTTTTCAACCGGATCCGGTTCCGGATTTTCTTATGCGAAATCCGCCGGATCCGGATTATTCCGGATTTTGGCTGTTTCTATTTATATTAATTATAGTCTGTGTCTCATAAAGACAAATAAAGCTATAAAAGCATATGACCCCGTGACCTATCGGCATTTTCTGATCACCGGTTTATAGTCTGTTTCAGGCATTCAAAAAACTTATCGGCGCTTAGTGAAGTGCATGTACATATATTACGATAAGTATTTGAAAGACGTAGCAAAGATACCGGGTGATTAATCGGCCCACAAATTTGAGTACGGTCTTTTAGTGACAGTTTTCCTGCTAGTCTAAGGCATTTGATTATCACATTAATAGTACGGCGAGTGTGGCTCAAACCCTATTTGAACAGAAAAAACGGGGAGGGGAAACGTGTGCGCCGCAAAATTCAATTATTCTGGCGAGTTGGCGATAGAGAAATAATGTTTTTTAAAAATAAATTCCATTTTATCATCATTGTTTACTCCGTAGCTTTATAATTTTATTATTAATTTTAAAGCGCGATTTGACCGAGCTGACCGGCATCACACACAAGAGAGGTAATCATGACGTCACAACGGACCGGGCGTTGGTTTTTGAAACTAATTGAAATGCCTCGCTAACTTTAACGAGCGATTGAACCGGTCCTCATATTTAGACCGGTGAACAAGTCCTCAAAATAAAATATTAAAAAAGACAATTAACCATCACTCTTAGCCGGTCCTAAAAAAACGTGCGGTCGTAACAACCTTAGTGTAAACTCCACTTCAATTTCAAGCATTCAATGTGGCAAAATATTTTGTAACAGCTGAGCGTCGCGGGCCGCGGCTACGTCGTTTAAACCAAAGAGCGTTAAGTAACCAAGTGGTAACCGACCAGCCAATCAGAGATGGCGCAATGTCCCTTAAAGTATTCATAGATGGCTAGGTCAGCACAGGCCTGCTGGCTTGACGCAATTTGATGGTCGTCTGCCGTGCTCGGTAAGGTGGCGGGCTGGCGGCCAGGCGCTTGGGCAGTATAATTGCTTATTATTTCTGTTACAACGTCATTGGTGATTGCGGTTAAGATGACGTAACGAATAATAATTACTCATCCCCGCACTATCATGTAGGGGATTGGGCCGATTGGCCACTATTAGCAGTGCTGACTCTAGCCTCTGGTATGTTCGGAATATTAAACATTAAACAAGCTCAACGCTCGCGAAACAATCGATTAATGTATCGTGATCGTGTGGAATTCGGGAAAGAGAATTACTTTTATTTCAGATTATGATCCGGTGAGTCACAAATTGTGGGAAATTCCGTAATCCGGTATATTCCGGTTGTTCCGGATACATGTAAATCCGGCGGAACCGAATTTCACCGGTTAGTGCAAAATCCGGCGGAACCGGATTCCGGCACACCCCTATCTGATAATATGAAAACCAGATCCATCAGTCACTGTCAAAGCTGCTGCAACAAAGCCATTCTATTAGCAGATCAAAATAATTGAAAAAAACAAAAAACAAAACAAATTGTTATATTAAATAACAAGAACTAAGGAGAGCATAAAATGACCTTGCTTTCCACTTTGTGATTATAATTTATTATGAGTAAATACAATACATCCTGTTAAGCACTTGGGCTTCCAGAGTTCACCCGTCTGTAAAATAAAAGGTAAGCATTCTGTCTGATTTCCTCAGTACTTAATTGATACTCCATATTTACTTCAACAACATTTTGGTCATCCATTCGGTACCACTTAACCCCATCAAGACAATAATTGATGTAATGTCCATTGGCAGTGCTATTAGCACCTAGATGAAGGCACAAGCCATACAGTTGGTAAACGTAACCCCCACTTGGTGCGGTGAGATCGCTGCGGTGAGTCACAGTGTCATATATAACATCTCGTAAATCCAAACTATGAAGGCGAATGTTGATTGATGTAGAAACTTTTGTGGGGACTCTGGCCACTTGATCATAGCGGAATCTCATGAGTTGGATTATGAGACATTCAGGAAGCTGACGAAGCAAGCATCGGCGCTGCAACCTTGGCTGAGTCTGAATAGCAACACCCTCTCCTATGGGAGTGGAGGTCTTAAATGTGTTACTGTCAAGAAAACCACTATCACTGAGTCTTTGAACTCCAACTGGCGGTGATAATGGATAACTCTGTGGTAAAACTGGAGCAACTGTATAGGAGGAAGGAGCAGGAGAAGAAAACACTGATTGATGGATTGGTGAAGGCAAATATCCAGAAGGATCTCCTTGACCAAGACGAAAAGGTTTTCTTGACACAGGTGTCACACCTAATCCCACCTTGCCAATAATATTTCTTCGTTTGTGAACATCTGAAATTTTAACAAGCGGCTCCTGGTGTAGGTTTGTATTGTTAACTGACTCAGAGGAAGAAACAGGAACTTCAGAGAGATTTTCAATATTACAGAAACTAGTAAAACAATCTTCTAGCAAAACCATGCCAGAAGAATACCTAGGGGCAGCTATTGGCACTGGGAGAACATTGAATGCTTGTAAATTGACAGAAATATGGCCGTGCTCAACACTATGATATGCTTCAACTAGTTGGCCTGTAAACAAATTGTCAATCACTGTGTCATTGGCTTGTTTGTGAGTTAGCCACTCCAAATCAGACAACCGTTGTATAGCTTCTGCATAAGACTCATTTTCTAGACCATTTGCTACTGCAATCTGAAATTAAGAGACAATATAAGATTTTGAATTAAATTTGTAAGTTTCATTTGTAAAATTATCAATATAAGTATTGCTTTATCAATTAAAACAGAAATAAAATACCAGAAAAACAAAGCATTTGAAATACTTCCCTTTTTTGTGCAAATAGTTTTTAACACTGAAAATAATATTATTTTTTTTTTATCTGGGTGCACTTTCAATAATTAGTTCAATCTTTTTCATATTGTCTGTTGTATGAAGAATGTAGCCATAACTAGTTTTAAATGGTTCATGCAACGTTCCCTTTTAATTGTGAGGCTGCGTAGAAAACGGACCAACACTGAAGAAAATACTGTGCAGCAAATTTTGATGAGGACTATATTATATCAGTGTTTGTGGGGTGTAAGATTTAGAAAAAATAATTGAATGCTCTGCAACTTTTCAAATGGGATTTTTTATTCTGCACACGGACCTACAAACCTTAAAGGGAACATTGTTCAAGTATAAAATAAATTAGTAAAATATTGACAGTTCATTGTTGGTCAAGTTGAATTCTGTGTGACTTCAATTTTAATATTCCTGTTCACTCCAGAAGTATGTTCCTCCTCTCCAAAATTTGTTGATGTGAGCTTGCCTTGTACATAAAACACTAAATGTTACCTTTTTTCTCTTTTTAATACTAACCCTAACCTTATTATTCAATCAAAACATTAAAAAGTAATTGTTTACCTCTCGTCTACACTGGTCTTTTAATTCTTTGATACGGTTAGCGTTCAGATCTCCATATATAAGTTTTAAGTTGTTCAGTCTGGGACTAGAGAATCTGTCATCATTGGTTAAACTTGAGGTATCTAAATTAGATAATTTAAACAAAGGAAGTTATGTGGAACATTTCAAGAAAATGCACCTTTAACATTAGCAGTACCCAATTTGATACTAATGAGACAGCATTCAACATTTGTACCTTCCTCTTAAATCCAATATAATCTTAACCAAACACCGATTTCAAGAAAACTTCAACTTCTCCTTCTATTAAATTTACTCTGGAAAAACATATATAAAATGAAAATAATTAAAATGAATTGCAAAATGAGTACTATAAAAACAAATAAATTTTGAGTAAGGAGAAAGGGAATGCAATTACCTCACTTTTCCCTTCACAGCGCAAATTATACCAAGATGTTGCTGGTAAAGTTATAACTTAAAGCTAAAAGTTAAGCAATATGGATAGGTTTATAGATAGATTATTAAAAACATTCTTTAACCACCGAATCCCAAAATTACCGATATTACATTTTTAAAATTTAAAATTAGAGGACCTGCAAAATTTTTGCTTATTGCTATATGCTTAGAGAAAGAAGGATCTCTAAGAGCAGAGGGGCAAATCAGGGCGGAAGCAGCTGAAAAAAGAGCAAGGAGGAAGGCCAGGCAACACTGCCCAGCTGCATTCGTGTGTGTGACATGCAGAAGAGACTGGCACACGAGGATTGCTCTGATCAGTCACACCCAGAGCTGGAAATAATAAAGATAAATCTAGCCACACCCAGAGCTGGAAATAATAAAGATAAATCTATCATCTTTCCTAGACATACAGATGCAGTACCAGTTCCACTCCAGCCATAGGCAAGTATGTAATATGGAATAATAAAAAATTTCAAACATAGTGGTTGATATTTGATTTTTTAAATTTTTCATAAAATTATTATTTATTAGAAAGAAAGAAAAAGAACATGGAAATGACAAATTACTTTATTCATCTTGACAAAAAAAGAAAAGTTTAATTCCTAAATGAACCCTTTTTCAAATTAAAAATTGCCTTAAACTTTCATGTGTATGACATTTAGTTCTTCAAGTTGCCTAGTTCTTAATGTATTGAGAGCAAGAAAAAAATTCAATCCTAGTTTTTAACTACTAATGACTAATGTAACTTGTGCATGGTTTCTAAAAATACTATTGCACTTTTCATGGCACATTTATATGCTTAAGTGTAGATCAAAGTTTTGCTAAATTTAAAAATGAAATTTACTTACTATAGTTAATAACTAGCTAATTTTTAATAATTGAAAATAATTTTAAAATGTAAATAACTTAATTCGTTTATCTCCTTTAATGTACTGAGTTGCTGCAAAGGTGTGCTAAATCAGGCTACAGAGTGACAAAATGCCTTTGAATGAAGTATAAGCAGTGGAAGTGCTTAATAAAAATACCTCTCTGCCACCAACGGGTCTCTGAAGTTATTACAATCTTTAGGATCCATGGTTGAAAAGATTGCTTAGAACGGTAAGATCTTGAACTATGATTTTTGTAACTAAGGAACATTTTCCACAAATAACCATGGATTTATTCCTTTACTGTTGACCAGATTTAATTTTACTACAATATATATTAGATAGGCAAGGTCTTGACAATATGTTTTATATTATCCTAATGTTAATTATTACTTCTATCTATAGATATTATTTTAAATATCATTAACTTCACTTTAATCTGAATAAGAATCACATACATTTCTGGAAAAGTCAAAATTGCTCAAAATAAAACATTTTAAACCAATAATAATATTTTTTTTTTTAATTTTTAATTTAAGACTGGTTAAACAGTACTTACCACATTCTAAAGCTTGTCTATTTTTGTTTAGTATACTATGTACAGTTGCTAGAAGCCACATCAGAAATTCAGCAGCATCTTGTTGCCTCTGCTGTTCTCCTGGGGGTGAAACTAAGCTTGGGTTCAGAACAGATGCAGCCTTTCGAAATCTTGTTGCATTAAAGACTTTGTATTCAGAACACACTGGATCAATTGTCAAAATATCTAAGAGTTCTGCTAAAGATGATAGGAGATCTGACTCTGCAACACTACATTCTAATTCTTTAGCTGCATCAGCTGTGAGGCACTCAACTAGAAAAGGGCCTCTAGCTAAGCACTGGATCACAGAGTTAATGAAGCACATGTTTTGTCCATTATTAACAAGGCCTACAGGTTTTGGAACCGTCTGTCCAAATCCCATTACATTCATGAATTTAGATTTAATAGTTGATTGTGAAATAGGTTTAGGACAAAATTTTGATCCAAGATCAGGTCGAAGAGATCGTCGGGGTAAGCTCAAATTAGACCATAAAACTTTCCGCTCATTTGAGTCTACTCCTTGCATAGAGGTGATACCACTATCAAACTGTCCCCTGATTACAGATGCGTTGTGAGCTGTGGAATCAACACCAACATAGGAACCAACATTATTCCAGTTTTTACTTGCAGCAGCATACAATCCTCTACTTTTTTTCACAGCATCCCTGTAGGATGCAGACCCAGGCCCCATTGATAAGGTGGGTCTTTCTTGACCAGGAACAACAGTAGCATTAGGAGGGTAATGCAAATTTGTTTGCCTATTAAAAAATGGATAATTATGCCCATAATTTATTTCTTGATTTTGTACACTGAGATTGCTTAATTCAGCTGCAGTACTTTGATTTAAACCGGCCATACCAAGAGCTTGCTGCTGTAATTGTTGCTGCTGCTGTTTTTGACGCTCGATTAGTTTCATACTTTCTTCGTGTTGAAGGTGGTTTTCCCACTGTGCACGAAGATTGGCCACAAAGTTGGTAGGGTCTGAACGATCCAACAGTTGTGTGTATATAAATGTTACACATGTTAACACTATGAGAACGTAGGGCACATGATGAAGGAAACCCAAAAATAAGCAAATCAAACTCAAGCCAATTGATTCGAAAAGCCAAATTCTTTGTTTTTCTTGCTCATTTCTGAAATTAAAAAGTAAGTTCCAAGATTTGATTTTAAAATAAACTATTTATAAAATGCATTTATAGCTTTAGAATTTTTAAAAAATATATAAATATGTAAATGTATATATATATAAATAAATAAATGTATGTAAATTCAAAATTAATAAATCTAAAAAATGTGAAATTGGTAATCTTAAACATTTTCAGTTTTCTTAAGCCTTATAAAAAAAATTCAAAAAGTATTTTAAAAGCTAATAGATTATTTCATTAACTTATTTTGGTTGATACTATTTATAAAAATAGAGCTAATCATCTTAAATCACATTATTTAAATTTTATATTCTTAAGTTATATAAGAATAATTATTTCAACATTTTAATAATAAATATTTAGGTTGCAAAATACATGTATTAAAAAATTTTAATATCTAATTTTTACTTGTGTCAATGTTTGAAAAAAACAACTGCTAAATAAATATATTTATTCAATATAGCAAACCTTAAGCCTAATCACAAATCACAGAAAATGCATTTTATACACTTAAATTAAAAAAGGGACAATGACAATAGTAAAATTAATTTAGATATAGACCTAATAAGTAACTTATGGAAATACAATAATGAGAATTGTGTAGTTCTGTATGAAATGATATTTAAATGCTTTTTATCATAATTATGATAAAAATACATTTATTAATCATTAAAAATAATGCTATTAAAAGAAAGAATCTGAGCTCATGCATATGAAGTTCTCCTCTAAAGAAACAAAGTTCTTTAAAATATAATAATCATAAAAACTGTTGATTAAATAATTTATATGTAGATTTAATTACAGCTGGTGCCTGGTTCCTAACTCTCAATAATAAGCACTTCACCCACATGTGCATATTTTATAAAAAATATACTATAAATATATGAGCAATATATTTTGCTTGAGCGATCACTCAGACCACAATAGCTTTGATATCAGACAACAAGAAATAAAAAATTGTTTTACATGTCCTTCAAACCAGAAATACAGGATTTCTTAAATACAAAATGACTGTTATGGGTTAAATATGCTCCTGATGCAGCTGGCTCAAAAAATAAATACATGGGCACTTCTTTGTTTAATATTTTTTTGAAGCATTGCATCAACATTTTTATTATCACCAAGAAATTAGTCTAGGTTTATCAGCTGAAATGTTGGTGACCACATGTTGAGCTTTCTAGGCGCATAGCTGGTTTTAATTAAGTGTAGAGCGTCCAAATTATCGAGCTCTGGCAAATATTCTCTAAGCCCTTTAAGATGTCCATCAAATTATGGTTGCATCTTTTAATAACAATTTCTGACATAAATGATTACCCAAAGTACGTCACACTATTTTTGACCATCCCCCATCACAAATCTCGGACCCCCACCCCCAAAAGCATGGCATACGTTATTTTATGGCCAGCCCCTTATACTTGATAGTTAAAAGGCCAAATACCTACCTCAAAGTTTTTGAGGTAAATGAATTTCTCAAAGGGCCAACCAGTCAGTCAGCAATTTAAAATTTGAGACTTAATTCAGTGCATTGTCAGTATTAATTGTGTATAGTATAGTGTAAGAGTGAGGTTTAGTCCTACCTACTACCTACCAAATAATTGAACTATTTCAATACCTGATGATTACTGAGTCCAAAAGACCACTAATTATTGACAACTGATACTGATACAAGTACTAATACATTACAATTACTTGTTACTTATCAGAATCATTCATACTTTTGTAATGACTATTGCGTCCCAAGCCCATTCATAATTTGTGTCTAGTCTTGAATTTTTATTAAAATTTATGAGAGAATTGTAGAGTTAGAGTTTTAATTTAAATGTTGATATAATAAGTAAAGTAGTAAAATGTTGGTTTTCCTGGGCTCCTGGTTTCCTCAGTAACAGTACCTCAGTGGGCCTCAGACGATATCTCATTCCGGTTCCAGGTCTTAACTAAATAAACTAATAAATACATGTAGTCTATAGTTTATAGGAATAGGCAAAAATATTTAAAATCAATAAAGTGATAAAGTTAAAGGCTCAGACTTGACTTATGTGCCCTTGCCCTAGCTCTCTACTCTCTATTCTGAAGTATTTTCTGTCTCTCGTGACTCTGATTCTAGATATTCACTCTAGACAAGGGGTCTCAAACACACAGCCCGCAGGCCAATTGTGACCCGCTGGGTGATATTTAGTGGCCCCCACTTGATATCCAAGTTTAGTGCCATTGCGGCCCGCTGTGGCGATAACGAAAAATTTTTTATAAATAAAATTAAAATAATATATTTTAGAACTGTAATACGAATTTTTTCTTTTGGCTTTTTTTTCTGCACGATTGGCTCGGATTGGAAATCTCTATGCGTGGTATTGATGAGTGTTTTGAAGTGATAGAGGAGTTGCTCTCAGTGATGCCAATGCATGGACCACCACTCAGGACATATTCAGGCAGCTGTGTAATAACTTATAACATTGTTTATACCAGTTTACCTTTGCAGAAGTTTGCTGAAATAACAACAAACGGAACATCTTCAATGACAAGGAGGAAAAAATGCACTTGTTAAAAAAAAACTAGAAGAAGAGGATGTGGAGGAGGCTATCGCTTTGCATCATAATATCCATCAGCATGTCCAGTGCAGCAAATGCCTCAAAATTGACAATGTGATGTCTGCCATTGTGAAATACATCAACTGTATAATGATCCAGGGGCATAAAGCACAGGCAATTTATGCCATTTGGGAGGAAGTTATTCAGCATATAAGGATGGGCTCTACTTTACTGAGGTGCGTTAGCTAAGCATGGAAACCTGCGTGAATTTGAGTTGAGGACGGACGTGAAAGCTTTTAAGGATAACGATGGGATGTCTGTTCCTGTGCTAAGTGGTCCCGAACGGCTCTTGGACTTAGCTTTTCTTGTTGAAATCACACAGGTGCTTAATGAATCGTACAAGAAGTTACAAGAACAGGAGCAGCTAGTCAGTGCAGCCTATGAAAATGTGAGAGCATTTTTCACAAAACGTATTATTGGAAAGCCCAGCTCTCTCGGAAAAACCTCTGTCATTTCCCAGCATGCAAGGCACTCGTAAATGTGGACATGCCATTCGATGGTGAGGAATATACTGATGTCACTGAAAAGCTACAGGAAGAATTTGATCACCGATTTGCAGACTTAAAGAATCTAAAATCCAATTTTAAATGTTTGCTGACCCCTTCTCTCTCGATGTCCAAGATGCCCTCCTGTGTTGCGGATGGAACTCATTGACTTGCAGTGCAACTCTCATCTGAAAGCTAAGTTCAGGGTGGGGAAGTGAATAGCAGACGAGTTTGGACAATTTTTGAGATAAGTGTCCCCAACCTTCCTGGAATTTTAAAGAATGTTCAGCTGGACTATTCACCTTTTGGGAGCACATACATTTGTGAAAAGCTGTTTTCCAGCATGGAGGAAGTCAGGAACTGTAACTGCATTAAATCCAAAGTCAGGTTGAAACTCACTGATGATCATCTTAAAATTAAAGTACTGAGGGCCTTGAGTGCTTCCGTCCTCAAGCCAAATGTGCTTCATGAGGAAACGCAGTCAGGTCTCTTAAATTAAAGCAAAGGTATTTTACTGTATAGGTATAGTGTCATTTAGTGTATAGTATAGCAAAGGCAGTAGGAGTACTTAGTACTAACACTTAAGCCAATGTCTGTCTTTAATATATAATAATGAATAAAGTTGGGTAAGACAGAACAGTTGTACTTTTTTTATTAACTTGATGCGGCTCAACATAACCCAGACTCTGACTCATGTGGCCCCCAGGTATTTGAGTTTGAGACCCCTGCTCTACTGACTCTACTGGCTCTAGACTCAAGGTTTACCAGGTAACCAGTCAGTGTCAGAGAAATCAGATTTTACTTTTACGACTTTTACTCTTTCATCAGTTAATAGTTAAGATTCCTGGAACGATAACCATTAAAAATTAACTTACAGACACACAGATAACAACAATATGCAATTGTAATTTCATCAAAGTCGAAAGAAAACTATAATTAGAGTAACTTTTACTTACATAGCATCCCTTAGTGGGGATTTCACCACGACATCAACCAAAATAAAGGCAATGAAATCCATTGCAATGCAGTAAATTACAGTGTAAATCCAATCAAACGCATCCATTTCAAGCTGCATTATTTCTAGATTTTTTATAAGTGCATATAGAGTCATCGATTAATCATTTTCATACAGAATAAATTAGAATCAGCGTCTTATTTGTTATTCTGCCGACCTATGGATCTATAATAGTTTGAATTTGGTTCAAAATGGCGGCTAAATAAAAATTTGTTTGAAATCTAGGTCATTGGGTTGCCAGCTAATGCGCGTAGCTGACTTAATTTTAAGTAACCAAATCCAGCAAAGATGTGTGCATTGATTGATATTCTTGTGTTAATTAAGTCTGTGTCTTAAAACTTCAATGTTATGAGGTTAAATTAAACTTTTGATTTTCAAAAAAGACGAGTTAAGACTTAAACCTACTCTTTATATAAAAAACTGATGTATGTCTGTCCGTTATGTATTATTGATAACTAAACTACACCATTTATTCGACCGTTATAAAACTTTGGGAAATTGTTGAGTTACACCCCAACTTGGGTTTCTGGCATAAAAAAAAAATTAATACCCCCTCCCCACCACCGTAAAAAAAAAGTTTTTTCAAACTCTAAATCCTTTATATACGAGGAATAACTATGAGGATATTCATTTTAATACGCAGGGTAAAACAATCCGAAAATACGAAATTCTAGTTTTGTCTCGTAAAACATTTTTAATATAGGTCTAATGCGCACCGATCGTGAATATATTTTTACAATGTGTTGACAATATAATGCGCACCACATTGCTCATCAGGAAGGGTTGTTGAACATAATACGCACCACAACACTGTATCTAAATAATTAACATGATACATAGAGATAAATAAAATAATTTAAAAATTCAAAAATTCAATTACTATCCTTTCAATCGATCTGAAATTTTGTAATATCATTTTTATCATCGGCATGAGTCTTGCTGCAGAATTTCAGCTTGGTAGCTAACGAGAAAGTGGGTTAAAAAATCGATTCAAAGTTTTTTCGGCAAGGTCACACGGTCGGTCGGTCGAACGGCTCAGACACCACTAGTTAATATAAAGGATTAAATAATGATAATTTTTAAAAACCCGTAAAAAAACGCAGTTTTTCACCATAAATCCTTTATACACGAGACATAACTATAAGGATGTTTGTTATAATACACAGGGAAAAACAATACAAAAATACAAAATTCTAGTTATGTCTCGTAAAACGTTTTTTGATATAATGCGCACCGATCGTGAATGTATTTTTAAAAAAGTACTGTTAATGTAATGCGCACCTTATTACGGGACATGAAAGGTTGTTGAACATATTACGCATCACAACACTCTTATAACTCATATAATTAAAATAATAAACGGCAGTGATTCTCAAACGTTTTAGCATTGCGGACCGGTAGGAATTTTTCCATTACACTGGGGATCGGTGAACTATTTTCCTTTTTCTCTTGTGGTAGCGAAATGTAATTTATTTTATTATATTTTTCCCTTTTATGTGCATATTGCCGAAATATTGACACATGTTTCAAAATATTTGGTAAGTATTAATGGATGAAAATGGAGGATTATAATACTGTTTCTGTCTTTTCTTGATAACTTTTGCTGACCGGCGGAGGATGGCCCACAGACCGGCACCCGTCCGCGGACCACCACTTTGAGAAGCACTGCAATCAGTGGCGTAGCAAGAGCTTTTGCCGCCCGGGGCGGTCTCCAATATGCCGCCCTTTTAGGGGTTGCCCATTAATGACGTCACGCATCGGGAGAGGGGGAAAGTCACACATTTGACGTTATTCAAAACGCGCTATTCAAAAAAAGTTCCACTTAAATATATGATTACCGACACTTTATTCAATGACATTTTACGTGGTTTTAAACGTGTTACGATATTAGAGTTCAGCCTTAAACTAGTACATATTTAAATGATCACACAAGAAAAATGATGTTAAACGTGCTCATTTTTAAATAGACAATAGTGCTTGTATGAGGAGTGGGATCTTTGTCACGTCACATTGAGGAAAGGGTCTGGACTTAGGCTCCTGCAACCTATGCGGTCGCAGTGGGCCCCACGTAAATCGTCATTGAATAAAGTTTGGATAATCATATATTTCCTGTAGCTTTTATTTAAAGTTGCGCGTTTTGAATTACATCAAATGTGTGACTCCCCCCCCCCCCGGTGCGTGACGTCATTTATGGGCGGCTCCTAAAAGGGCGGCATATTGGAGACCGCCCTGGGCGGCAAAAGCCCTAGCTACGGCACTGCATCCAACGCCTATCTATGATTAGTGTCTTGTCCTGCATTTTATTAGAGTTTTACATGTTGATAAAGTGTTTGTTTTCCTGGTTTCTTCAGGAAACCCAATCTACGTCCGAATTTTGGATGGGAAGAACGAGACTTTGTATGTGTTTGTTCTTATATACGGAAAATGGGGAAAGGGATTCAAGCAGAACGGGACACTATTAAGCAGCGGGATCATACTGGGGCATCAGACCCCATAGTAGTATGGAATCGTGTCAGGGAAAGGGATTCTACCAAGATTGGGGTGTTATTATGCAATTGAATTGTACGGGTAGGCCAGAGTTTCCTTTCTTCTGAGATCGCAGCAACCCCGGCCTAGGATCCCAGCCAGCATAGGAGCCCCAGTGGCTCAAAGGCGGGCAGCACATTCGTTTTCAGCGTTAAAGAGAGTAAAGAATTACTTAAGATCTAAGATATGAGAGAACACGCTCAATTTACTTTCTGTAATGAAAATAGAGTCACAAATAATGCAGTGAATTGACTATGGTGACTTCATTCATGCTTCATACAGAAACAAAAAAACTGTATCAAGGCCGGACTTAGGGAAATGGAGGCCCTAGGCGAAGTAATATTGATGGCTAGAAATGTAATAGAAAAATAAATAATTAAAAAAATAAAAATAAAATTACACAATTAAAACACAATAAAAACAACCTGTATTTATAGCTAAATCAAAAAAAAAGGAATGACATTTATACACAAATATTCTTGCAGATGTCATAAACCTTCAACAAAAATTAACTTTTCTTGCTTGAATGGCAGCAAAGTCTGCAATAATTGTGAATAAGCCAGAGACTGGGCGTACGAGAGATATCATTACCAGACTGTTCTGGCGTTCTTGCGTCATAGTCGTTCTCAAATAGTTTTTAAAAAAAATTAACTTCAACTTGGAAAAAACTTCTTTCCCCCGACCCAACAGTAATCGGAACTGTCAATGCTATATGAAGGGCTATAGCGACATTTGGAACAGCAGTATTCAAACCATGATCTTAAATAAAACTTAAATCATCAAGAGAAGATGAAACAGTATCTGGAACAATGTTGGAAGATATTTGCAATCCAATGCATAAATCCTGCGGATCAATATCTGAACCAGATGCATCGATGAGCGCAATATTTAAATCCATTCAACATTTCATCAAATAGTTTTGTTCGAATTCTCAATTTTTTAAATGTTGTGCAGAAATCCAAAAAAGACTAAAGTGACGTTCCATTTGATCAAATTTGCAGTCAATGAAATAGCTGCTTGATCTAACAAAAAATTAAAAATTCCACTCGATATTTCTTATTTTGAATCCGTCAATGATTCATCTATGCTTTCATAGTCAACTGTTTGTGCGCTTTCCGTCGTCTCAAGCTTGTGGCTGCTCGTCCTATCCCTCATTCTTGAGCTACTTTTCTGGCCGAAATTTGAGCGGATACGAATCCATTTTCTTTGTATTTTTTCATGAACTCGGTTGCATTTTTTACTGCCCAAAGCAATGTCGTTAGTATGTCTTTCGATTGCATGAATTAGGTGATCAAATTCATTGAAAACAAATAATCGACCCAGATGGCTAACGTTGCCAGAAATTGATTTTTAAAAATGTTATTTCGCCAGTCATTTGCTTCGGTCATTGCGTTTAGATAGTTGGCATTTTCAGAAACTTCCACCAATGAATCATACACTACTGCTGTTTGATAGTGAACAGCTTTAACAGTATCAATCCTGCATTCCCAGCATGTATCGGAAGTAGGCTTTATTGTTAGATTTTTCACATGAGTTTTCAAATTCTTCCATCACTGTATTTAAGCACCAAAAGAAAATATAAATTTAATTCAAGGCCACAAAGAGTGTCTTTGCAACCACTGACGATTTCGCTATGTCTCCAAGAATTAAATTAGGCCTAAGACTGTGATTTCGGATTGAGTCAAGTAGACGTTTTTGTACACCACGATTGGAGCCTTTCACATTCGCCCCTTTATCATATCATTGGCCTCTGCAGTTCTGGAAACATAAATTCAGATTTTCAAGAGTTTTTAAGCATGCTTCCGCGAGACTTAAACCAGTACAGTCATCGACGGCCATAAACCCTATAAAATATTAATTGATTTATGCTGGCGTACTCACAATCTCGCTTATTCGCAAAATCACAGTCATTTGCTCTTGGTGCGTGGAAAATAAAACAGAAGAAAGCTCCGGTCGAGTAAGTAATTAATTTATGCGTAAGAAGCTGTCCTCCAAATTTTGTGCTAAATAAATTATATTAAAATATAGCACGACCAAATGTCATATATGAGAGTCTGACATTTGAGGTCCTATTTTCACATAGACCTTACTAAAGAGGTCTCGTCAGTCTGTTTGCATAACATCACATCAATGCGACTTTGTTTTAATATGGGCTGTTTACAGATCATGCGATCACTATCAGTACTTAGTCACACGTGCTCAAAGTATTTATCTTAAGATATCTTCCATGTCCCGCAGTCTTAAACAAAGGTGCTCAGTTTTTGTTTGGTAATACTCACCACATCAAACTTGGTAATACCACATCAAACTTGGTAATACTCACCACATCAAACTTGGTAATACTCACCACATCAAACTTGGTAATACTCACCACATCAAACTTGGTAATACTCACAACATCAAATTTGGTAATACTCACCACAACAAACTTGGTAATACTCACCACATCAAACTTGGTAATACTCACCACATCAAACTTGGTAATACTCACCACATCAAACTTTGTAATACTCACCACATCAAACTTGGTAATACTCACCACATCAAACTTGGTAATACTCACCACATCAAACTTGGTAATACTCACCACATCAAACTTGGTAATACTCACGACATCAAACTTGGTAATATTCACCACATCAAACTTGGTAATACCACATCAAACTTGGTAATACTCACCACATCAAACTTGGTAATACTCACCACATCAAACTTGGTAATACTCACCACATCAAACTTGGTAATACTCATTACATCAAACAAAGCGTCAGTTTGAAAACCTCGTGGTTTGTATTATAACGGAAAGATCCCAACCTGACAAAAAGAACTATTCAAACGGCGCTGCTAAAACCTCCTTGAAAATTGATAATAGTCTTGCTTACTTAATGACCATGAGATGAAGAATAATGTTCCGATGACAAACACAATACGCTCAAGAATATTTACTTAATTGATGAAGAATCTGTCATCTTAGACATGCATTACTCCAACCCTGATCGGTGACAAAGTTCTAGCTCATTGGGATCGGCAACATTTTTAGGAGGAAGAGCTAAAAGTTATAATTTACAAAATTTACCAGTTTCTTAAGGAGCCAAAAGTTATAATTTACAAAATTTACCAGTTTCTTAAGGAGCCAAAAGTTATAATTTACAAAATTTACAACTTTTTAAAAGAGCCTTTAACATGAATTTTGAAAAAAAAAATTACTGTTTGACTATTTGCACATAGAACTGACGAGTTGCATCTTAACTTCGAAAGAGCCAAATGCGGCTCGCGAGCCGCAGGTTGCCGAATTTTTTCAGCTATACTCACACTATGAGTGGGGAAACTGTACTAGCTATACTCTAACTCCGAGCGTGTATACTGTTCTAGCTTTTCTCCAACTCTTGAGTGCGTACATTGTACTAACTTTACTCCAACTCAGAGTGCTTACATTGTATAAGCTGTACTAACACCATGAGTGCTTCACTCTAATAGTGGTACTTTAACTATGAGCGGTGACACTCTGCTATTGAACTGTACTCCGACTTTTAGAGACGACACTGTACTAAAACGCCTAGTGGGCACACTGTATTACAACACTTAGTGAAACTGTACTAGAAATGCTCTGACACTTTAAATTAGAGTTGAAAATGTAATAGTTGCACTCCGACACTCTGTTATTAATTTAACCTTAGAAACACTTTTTGATCTCAATATGACGTGACTCAATGACATGAGACGCCAGACCTTAAATAACGTTGGTGCTTTCTTAGAAGTATCCGCTACGATCATGCGCAGAACAGATCTTATATAAAGCTTTAGGGCCAGTCAAAAGTTCATTTTGTAAACATCGCAGTGTTTTAAATTTCAGAGAGCTCGTTATGAAAATGAAATGCGATAACTTCTAATAAAGATTTTTTCCTATAAAATAGTAAAAAGATTAATGCTATTCATTGAAATGAAATGACAGCCGAATTGTTTTAAAACAGTGGACATCTAAGCTCTCCTGGGAGATTTAACAGAATGATAGGTATGTAAACATTTATAAATATGTACCATATAAAAATGTTTCTCTATTAAATAAATGTGTGTAACTGTGTGTGTGTGTGTGTGTATGTGTGTGTGTGTGTTTATTTTTCGTAACAACTTAAAGATTTCCCTTTTTTTAAAAAAATAGATCTATAATTATTTGAAGATTTTAAACTGAGTATATGCAAAATTTTCGCATGTCACAAATTGAAACATGTATGAGTTTATCAAAAAGATAACATTGCAACATTTTAAGTTGCCGAGTTCAGGTGATCAGTTGGAGAAAAGAGGATGTGTGATGTTTTTAAAAGATGATGTGCAGGATTGAAGCACCAGTGTTGCTGTAGAAAAGAGGAAATTGGAAATATGTGTAGTATGAGAGTCGTGAAAGTGGTAGATAAGTGATAAATAAGTGGTAGATAAGTGGTAGATAAGTGATAGATAAGTATTAGATAAGTTGTTGATAAGTGATAAAAAAGTGGTAGATAAGTGATAAAAAAGTGGTAGATAAGTGATAGATAAGTGGTAGATAATAAGTGGTAGATAAGGTATAGATAAGTGGTAGATAAGTGATAGATAAGTGGTAGATAAGTGATAAATAAGTGATAGATAAGTAGTAGATAAATGATAGATAAGTGGTAGATACGTGGTAGATAAGGGATAGATAAGTGGTAGATAAATGATAGATAGGTAGTAGATAAGTGATAGATAAGTAATAGATAAGGGATAGATAAGTAGTAGATAAGTGGTAGATAAGTGATAGATAAGTAGTAGATAAGTGGTAAATAAGAGATAGATAAGTGGTAGATAAGTGATAGATAAGTAGTATATAAGTAGTAGATAAGTGATAGATAAGTGGTAGATAAGTGGTAGATAGGTGATATATAAGTGGCAGATGTAGAGGGTAGAAGAATAACAATGCTGCTCATCTTTTAATGAACATTAAAAACATTTAAGCTCATTTAATTAAAATCGAAATCTTTATTCTTTGCAGCTCCACTTTTAAGTAGAACATTTACAACAGTCCATAAAATGGAAGGTAAGTAACATGGCTGTAATCAAAAGTATGACTGCTATCAATATATGGATATTTATATTTATTTTTAAAAAATCGCCGACGGTCAATATTTCTCTTAGATTAAGTATGGTATGCACTCAATGCATATCTTTTAAGAAACGTTGCCAAATAATTTCTGACAGAGATATTTTGAAAGTTAATGGCAATAAAAACTAAAAGTTAGTAGAATGTCAAACGTTGACACCAGAGAAAGGATCGGAACATTTGACTTAGACTTAAGTAGAGTCAAGAAATATACCATCGAAGATTCTTGATACCTTCTACTTCTCTTGCACTTTCTCTCACCTTTTCCGCGTGAAAGCCACCGTACCTCAGTGTGACAAAGTAGCCTATAGGTCTGTCTAATCAGTCTCAGCATCTTTACATAAATCACGAAACAGCCGTGTTGGCAGTAAATCCCCTTTAATGAAATTTACAATCTGGATAATATCGTGAATGTTTACCTCCAGTTCAGATACCAAATGTTTCACAGGCAGAACTTCAATTTAGGGATTCCTCTTTCTTCCAAAAGCCGAAAAACCACTTATACAACACAACATAGCAGACGCTTGTTCAACAGACACAGCAAAATAGTTTTCGTATTTTAATTTTTTTCAAAGTATTCATTAACTTAATGGAATACATCAATTCCTTGACATCGCAGTTCGAGCGGAACACAAAACAAAGATTTCCTCTTCAATTGTTTGTAAACCTTTGTATCGAATGTATACCATAGGCTGCGCATTATTACTGGCTTTAGTGGTCTCATCAAGCTGAATAGCAAAGAATTTACTCGCATTTATAGAAGAAAGTACTTGTTCTCTGACATTTTGTAGAAATTCTGTCGGTAAAAAATTTTGCTGACAAAGGTACTGAATTTAGTTTCATAGCTTCTTTCTGACCAAGCATAATCTTTACCATTTTCAAAACTGCTGGTTCAACCAATACCTCAGCGATAGTCTGTGGTTTAACCAATAAATCACCTATAGTCCGTGGTTTAATCAATACCTCACCGATAGTCTGTGGTTTAACCAATACCTCAGCGATAGTCAGTGGTTTAACCAATAAATCACCTATAGTCTGTGGTTAACCAATACCTCACTGATAGTCTGTGGTTTAACCAATACCTATCTGATAGTCTGTGGTTTAACAAATAAATCACATATAGTCTGTGGTTTAACCAATAAATCACCTATAGTTTGTGGTTAACCAATACCTCACCGATAGTCTGTGGTTTCTTGTTTCGAGCATTCAATCAGGCCACTTCAAAAGAAACCTTTGCAGCTGAGCGTTGATCGATTGCACCGCTTTTAAGTTGCTTTTCTGTCTTTGTCTTTTTGTAGACGTTTCCAAGTTAACAAAGTATTCCCGCGGCTTAGTAGACAGATGCGAGTGTAATTTATTCAGGTGTTTCTGCAATTGACTCTTTTTGAAAGATTCTTGAGTAAGCTCTTTCAAACAGACAAGACACTGTGGTATCATTATTCCTTTGTCTTCTGCTTAGGTAAATCCAAACGTGAAGAAATTCTCCTGATATCTTATTTTCCTACTACTTGATGCCATCTGTCAAGTTGTTTTAATTATAATTAATTATAATAATTAAACTATTAAGGTTTATTGCAATTTGTCATTCTTTCTGATTAAAAGAAAAAAATTAATAAGCAGATCGGGAAAGACCTTTTTATAAAAATACGTAGATTTGAAAGATTTTGATCAAAATTAAAATTTAAAAAAAAAAAAAAAGGATAAAAATCCTAAATTAACGGATTTTAAATGTCCACGACTGGTCTCCGTTACCCACCAAAATTCCCTCGTTACCCCCAAATGGGGTAATTTTCCCTTGTTCGCCGACCACTGCTCTATCTGGTATGGTTCAGGAGGAGTTGCTGTTCAAAGCTCGAGCAGACAGGACAGACGCATTTTTTCCCAAGGAAAATTGCGTTAATAATTACATATGTTTTTACTTTAGGTATAGCCGTCATGTTTTTTAAATTGTAATTATTAAAATTTTTATTAAACACAATAAAAGAAAGAAATAGATCTACTATTAGTTGGAGTTGTTAATCTCGTGATCAAATATTCTTAGCTATAGCTATCTTGCGTCTTTAAAAAAACCATTTCTGCTGTGCGCACATTTCCTCTACTGTGTGATAACTATTACACACGTGTTACTCCAAATCATTCTTTCACCCATTCAATTTATTTATGACTTTTGTGCCCCCCCCCCTTTTTTCAAACAAATGAAAATAATACATTTATAATAATTATATAATTTTTTTTCAATTTTTTCTGTAGGTCTCCTCAATAAGTGTGTTTTTATAACTTTATTTCAACTGCATATAAATTTTTAATTATTTTTATTCTAAATTTCTCTCGCAACCCCGCCCCCCTCTAATAATTGCGAACAATCGTCTGTAGCACAAATTTGTTGTTCCTACTAAAACTAAAGCTAAAACTAAAACTAAAACTAAAGCTAAAGCTAAAGCTAAAACTAAAACTAAAACTAAAAGACTTCTTCAACCAACAGGTTCTGCCTAAAAGAATTGTCTTCATACTTTGAAGAGATCGCTTCATATCTTTCAATTGTCAGGGAATCTCACTCTTCTAACGTCAATAACATTTTAAAACTAGAGCCGCAAATTTTCATTCAAAATGCCGCGTGTTGCCGACCCTCAGGTTACACTAATGTTTACAAACAAATTCTACAAAACACCTCCACCTCCCCTCCTCAGCTCACGGATATGTAATGACATAACAGTGACAGTCTGCCGGCTTCGATCAGGGCGTGGCACTGATAATGTCTGCACGTGCACAAACCAGTCTCTCGTGTCTCACACTAACCGGGTCTACACGAGAAATCATTACTGATGTTCCCACCCTCACTTCATAACAGTGAGGCTAGGGGTTCGAGTCTACTTAACAAATAATGTTTACAGCGATATTGACCATGATTTTATTAATTTAATTTTAATTTCATTAGAGCGAAAAAAAAAAAAAGAGAGTGTTAAAGTTAAAGGTTTTTTGTCAATGCTGCATAACTATGACTCCTAACACACCACAACCTTTAAGTCATAAACTTCTTCGCGTAGTTCTAGCATTCTTAAACCATGATAAGATGTCAAGACTATTTGACCCTTGACCTGCAATGCTATAGTCTAAATAAGCCAAGGACAAACGCAACTAATACTTGAAAAAGTTTCTTTGTCTGGAAATCCATGAAATGTAGAATAAGCAATAATTTATGGAATGTGTGTGACATGTTCTTTCTGTGGGAGTTTTGTAGATGTAGGTGTTTGTGTGTGTATTAGAAAGAGAGAGGGATATAAAGATATATATATATATATAGAAAGATAGAGAGAGAGAGAGAGAGAAAGATAGAGAGAGAGACAGACAGACAGACTGATAAGAGTGAGACAAAGACTTAGTAAGAGTCATGAGCTATTTAAGACAGCTAAAGAAAAGAGAGAGTTAGATCTATAAAGATGCGGACAGATAGACAGACGGATATATGATTGATGGAGGGATGGATGATGGATAGATGTATGAATAGAAAAAGAGAAGACATGAAAGGATGGGAATAATGGGTGAAACAAATTCTAAAGCGTAATAAAAACATACAGAATTGAGAGAAATTAAATAAAAATTATCAAGGAATAAACAAGAGAAGGATGAGGCAAAGAGATAGACAATGGTAAACAGAATGAGAGAGAGAGAGAGAGATGGAGAGAGAGGAGGTAGGGAGAGAGAAGCAGCAAGTTTTTAGATTTACTAATAAAAGTGGAGAAATAATAGTTAAAATAGAAAATAAATCTTCAGAGACAACGAGAGAGGAGAAATAAACATTAAGAGAGAGAGAGAGAGAGAGAGAGAGAGAGAGAGAGAGAGAGAGAGAGAGAGAGAGAGAGAGAGAGAGAGAGAGAGAGAGAGAGGGAGTGACAGAGAGTCTGAGAGAGTGAGAGGGAGAGAGAGAGTGAGTGAGAGAGAGACGGCGAGGAAGAAAGAGAGCACCATGTGAAACTGTAGTAGAAGCAACAAGTGTTTGGTTGTCAAATCAATGTCAAAAGACTTGATGTATCCGGGAGCTTGTCATCTATTGATGTTTCGATTTGGTGACTAATCCCAACAATTACTTATCTCACAACCCGCTTTGTAGGCGCACATCTATTGAATGAATATACTTTGCTTTTATGTGTATGTGTGCTTCTACAAGGGGGGGGGGCACTGCCCTCTGGCGTGTGGTTGCTTGTTTAGGGGTGAGTCTTTTTTTTTCTTTTCATTTCATAAACTTGTCCTACGTATTTTCTGTATGAATTGATGTTTTGGTTACTTGGGGAAAAAGGTTTTAGAAAATATCAAGGACTTCTCGAATGGAACCAATCCGAGATACTTCATTGCAATCGCTGTGCCCGTCACGTCTAAACGAATTAATTCACTATAGATTATTTATAGCCACAGCACTTCTACAATACGTTGTTGTCTCCAGGTCTTTCACTTGTATTTTTGCTTTACTTTCTATTTGCTATTACCTAATGGCTGTCCACTCCAAGTTATTCTAATCTATTCACTCTTTGTCTCCATGAAGCGCACAAGAAATGCCTACTGCGTGCACTGCTGCCACATTCCTTCTCAGCACGAATTACGTCATCGACTGTAAGGTCTACCATTTAACCGCTTTGTCTTTAAGTGAACTTGAATAAGAAAAATATATTTAAAAACGATCTAACATCAGCACCGATGACATGAGACCCATGAAGAGACACTGGGATATTATTGAGTTTTTTTGTGGTTTTTTTTGTGTTGGTTTTAAACTGTGTGCTCTCAGGATGGCTCCAAAGGGGTTGGGGGTGGGGAGGAGGGGTTTGAGATGGAAGTCGGATGTGAGCACTGCATCTGACATTGAACCGTGTGTAGACAAGAAATGTACAGGTGACCCTTGACCTTCAGATATTCGTTGTCTGCTCTCTTGTAATTAGACATAGAAGTAAGCTATTGTGTAGGCATAACTCTGTGTCTTTTACTTTAGACATCAATTCTATTTTATCACAAGTTGAGGACATACTTTTTAAGTGTCTTCAGTTAACGGAGAGTACCCCGAACAATTGAGTGTACATTAACTTCGGTAATTTTATTGATTTGGTCGGATTTGTTTGCCAGTTTAACAGCTATGTTCTCTTCTAGCAAGCTCGGTTTTGGGGGAGTTGATCGTTTCACTGTTCTGTGTGTGGTTCATTAGCAGCACTGAACAGGAGCTGCAGCTGTCCGCTGTGCAGGAGGTGTGGGGATTTACTGGAGGTACAGTCGCAGGTATTTACTGACAAGGAGTCGCAAGTATTAAATGACAAGGAGTCGCAGGTGTAAACTGACAAGGAGTCGCAGGTATTAACTGACAAGGAGTCGCAGGTATTAATTGACAAGAAGTCACAGGTATTAACTGACAAGGAGTCGCAGGTATTAATTGACAAGGAGTCGCAGGTATACACTGATCAGGAGTTGCAGATTTTCCCTAATCAGGAGTTGCAGGTTTTCCCTAATCAGGAGTTGCAGGTTTTCCCTAATCAGGAGTTGCAGGTTTTCCCTAATCAGGAGTTGCAGGTTTTCTCTAATCAGGAACTGTAGGCATTTTCTTATAACGAGCCACCGGTGTTCAGTTTTGATGCCATGATTATATCAAGAGAACAAGAAGATGCATATGTAAGAGCGGGATATTTTAACAGACGATATTATCTACAATCCAGGGGCAGTTGTACGTATTTTTCTCTTTATATATTGTGTTCATTGACTGTTAAGGTTTGTTAAACTCAATTTTAATGATTACAATAAATAATTCAATTTCAATAGACTAGCCGGTAAATAAAAATACACCTGACTATTCAAAATATCTAATATACATTAGACAAGTAAATCTACAAGAAACACTAGACTAAAACATTATTAAAATATACTACATTAACTATTCAAATCAGTGTATGGCATTCACCAGAATAGCCATTAAATTATGTATATATATATATATTATAAAGTTTATATATACACTAATCAACGTATAACAATAAATAAGGAGTAATCAATAATTAACAAAATATTAACCATTGAAAAACATAGACTTGGCTGGCAAATAGATAAAATAGACAAGTAATATGTCACTAGATAAATCCATGAATACCACACAAGCTTTATTTTAGTTCCATCGATGCTCAAGTTAAAATTATTCAGCAGTCTCCATCATAATATTACATCTCGTATAATGTTGTGCAGCATGTGTGTGTGTGTGTAATGGGCAGGAGCGGCGTTTGGGGGTGGCAACTGGGGCGACTGCCCCAGGCCCCGCACTTAGGTAGGCCCCGCGTTTCGGTCCTGAACATGTCTCGTCCTGGTTAATAGCCTATGCATGTAGAACCAAAGAGTGGATGGTAGAACGGTAGAACGTATGCTGGAAACGATTACAAAGAATTAATCCATAGCGATCTTTACTAGTACTCTGGCCCCGCGGGGTCATTGCGGGCACTAAGCCCCGCGCTTACCTAACGCCCACACTGGTAATGGGACATTAGTGAACTGAATGATTGTTAAAGAAAGAATAACTACTTACATTAAAAATTTCCTTCAATGAAAGTCTGAAACAATCTTGTCTGAAATTTACTCAGATTTGAATTAACGGGTGGGGGTGGAGGAGGGTTGGAGAGAGAAAAAAAAAATTAGTTTCCGTATAGATCTATATCTTTTTCCCGCTAAAAATGTAAAATAGCATTAACAAAAATCTTTTAACCAACAAATTTAATCAAAATGCAAATCACAAATTGGGAATTTTGAGAAATCTTCTTAAATATACAGACGCTCCTTCTATGCAGAAGATAATTGCGTCCACAGACCATGAGAGATGATCTGTTGGCAAGTGATGCAGCGGTCACAGGCCACGGCTATAGGGGTTCCTCGCATTACCCCAGCCGCCTAACTATTGTCTAGTTAGGTACCCATTCAGATTTGGGTGACTCGGGGACTCCTCAGGCCACGGGAACAAATCCTCGCCTTCGCGTGGATTCGAACTCGTGACCATCGGTACGACAGTCGAGCGCGCTACCACTCGACACAGTTTGCCACTGATTTTTTTCTTTAAAGAAGAATTTTTATTATTTTCCGTATTAGGTAAAAATTTCATACATAAATTATGTGATATAAATAAATTTTAATTAGTTTAAGCTCTTTGTCTACTAAGAGATATTTGTCTCCCCAATAACCACGTGTAAGTGTAATTCCTCTAAGGGGCCATCCATAAAGTACGTCACCCTCCAGAGAGGCGAGGGGGTGTAAGAAAGTGTGATAGGGGTGAGGGGAGGGGGGTTTCCGGCCATGTGTGACGTCATGTCTTTTTATATTAAATTTTAAAATATTCTGTGAATAAAAAAAATAGGGGCCTATATTTTAGCTAGAAAGTGTGACGTACTTTATTTAGGAGGGGGAGGGTTCCAAGATTTGTGACAGAAAAGTGTGTGTGTGGGTGGGGGAGGGGGGGAGTTAACATGGTCAAAATATCGTGACGTACTTTATTGGATGGCCCCTAAATTGTTTACCGCTAATTTTCAGTTATATATTTTCCCCCATCCTACAATCAGGACTTATGTTTACACTTCAGCACAACTTATTCCCAGCGTCCCCACCTCTATTCGATAACTCTAGCAACCACCAAATAGATTGTTCAATGTTAAAGATGTAGAATCCTTTGACCCCCCCCCCCCCCCCCCACACACACAATTGCAAACATTTTGAAATGAAAAGTTTATGGAAACAGAATTAAAATCGTATGTATCTTTATAATATAAACAACAAGGTAAAAAATAAAGTTTCTATTTTTTTCAACAATATGTACTATTGTTTTATCTATTTAATCTAATCCACAGTTGAGTAATATATCATTGTATTATCCAAGTTATGAATTTCGAATCTGAAGCAATATATATATTTTTAAAATCCCATAAAATCTTTTTGTTTCGAGATCGCAGAGGGTTCTAATGTTTCCATTATAACATTCTCCGGCTTGGTAGAACCTAGCGGCGCCCATCCCTCTCCAGTTAAGCGGAGAACTTTCTTAGCGTTAATCATTTCTCAACATTTTTATAGTCTTTAACGTGGGCTCGATCCCATGCCCCTCAGCTTGTGAGGCGAGCGCATTATTGACACACACAGACACACACACACGCACGCGCACACACACATGTATATATCACTGTTTTATGTATTTTATCTCCTAATTTACAAGTGAGTAATGCATAGACATTTTAAGATTTAAAAAAAAAAATAAATTGAAATAAAATGTCTGACATATATTGGCTGTTTGTAACAGATCAATGCCAAATTGTCTGATTATGAGAATCGGGTTACCTGGCAACATTTGACATTTGCACTTAAAGGGTATTGAATTTTATTCAAGGATTCTCAAGCATCTCTACATAATAAATAAACAATAGCTATTTTCATGTAATAAATGTTATTATAACCCCACCAATATCATAAACAAAACAGTCTTTAAAAAATATTCAAAACTATGGCTTTTGAATTTAAAAAAAAAGTATACATATGAGAATCAGAGCTGTTCATGAGTAGCCAGTGCAGTATTTATCTAATGGTACCCCACTCACCCACCCCCGTACATATATCACCATTGAACTGGTTCAATGAAGCGTCACTTTTAATAAAATCCACCCAAACATTTTCCTATACATAAATGGTTTGCTCAACATTTCTCTTATATTCGTTCCTAGTGGCAGGTGCATGTCAAAAATCTTGTTTTGAGATGATTAACAATAATATTTTATAAAGATGATTTATAGATATTCTATAAATAATTATTATGTGACCACTGATTTGAAATGCCTCTTTAATAAATCTGGTGAACCTCTTCCCTTCTTTTCATGGCACACGATTTGAGAAACACTCAGTTTTAAACGTTACCGTAACACACTTTCCAGATTGAGCATCGCCACCGCAAACTTACGATTTTGTTGACATGGGAGATAATTGTAGCGTAGTAAAACCAAGTCACGGGAAAATACCGGGGGAGGGGCTATGTTTGATTGCTCTGTGGTTTGTATTGAATGGCAGAGATAGTTGCAGTATAAAACTTTATGTAGTAAATATGCTATTACACATTACGCATGTAAAGAGAATGAAACCGACACATACATTGCCACATATTTTCATGCGAAGGATTGATTTCCCCTTTTTTGTCTCTATTAACCCCAACCATAACATTATATTCGTTATCACAAACTACTGTTTGTTAATATGATGTTTAAAAGTTGTGACATCTTTCAGAATTATGTTTAGTGTGTTATACTTTTTTAAATGAATTCTTTTGACATTTTCTTTGCACGCGGCTGTAGTTTATAATAGAGTATGTTTAAGTAAGGAATATATGATCAATCTACCAGGAGAGTGGCAACTCTCTAGAATGTGCATCAATTTATTAAAGCTTTGGTGAAAGTCACAATGTTTAGAATAGTATTGACTTTTCTTAGGGACATCAACCAACACAACAGGCGTCTTGTGCTACGACGACGTTGTATGTGAAGACGAGTGCTGTCACGATATGGACTTTGGGATGCCATATTGTTGTTCAAAGTATATGGGGTAAGTCAGATGGAAAAGGGAAATGTTGCGTAACTTTAATTACCTAATATTGAATTCCTATTCTATATGATAATTCTAAACTGATGCGCTATGCCGCTTCAGATAACTGCTTGGCCACCAAGCCTCAATGGAGGATGCGGCTCCAATAGAACATTGAATATGAGCGCCGTGAAAAAATGACATTATGATTATACATTTGGAAATATCCTGGGGGATATGGTTAATTAGTAATTGGTCATATAGTGGAATCTGATTACAAACTAGGCATCGTAGAAATTATGGTAATAAAATGTCAATAACATATAAAGTACATAAAACGTGACATTCTCATTGGAAGGCAGTCTTAGACTCTTATGGCCTGGATTAAAATACCTGTGGTGAGCCTCAACATAAAACAATCGCCATTCAGAAATTCTTCCACAGTGCTATTGCTGCCTGACTCATCCGCATCCCCAATCGCTACAGAGCAATTTGTTAGCAGATGTGCCACTGTTTACTCAGCCATACCCCATAAGCGGCAGCCGGAGTTCCTTTTTGGGTCTAGACTGTGCAGGTAATTGGTTGGACTGTGTCCAGTCCTCGTTTTCGTAATGATGGACTGACAACTACGAGGCAGTCTCCACCATGGATCCTGCTTGATCAGTCACTGCAAAGCGCCCTTGCCGTTGTACCCTCAGCCTTCAAGCCACCTGTCCATAAATCAGGCATTTAGCTACAAATAAACGATCAATTTTTTGGTTAAACCTTTACTTAAAAGGGTTTATAACACCTGTACTAACCAGTATTTTAAATACTTACTGACAGGACTAAGTAATCTATTCTTTAACCAGTGTTTAATACCTTTATTGACAAGTGTTTGCTATAACTTTATTGACCATTGTTTCTTTAACTCTCGATACAGATTAGTTTATCTTGGCTTGATGATTGGTGCTGGCGTCATTGTTGCAGTCCTTGTTATCGCCTGCTACATCTGCATGACGAAAACTGAAAGACAGCTGGAGGCAGCAGGTATTTGTTACCAGTTGTTAAATGACTTTTTTTGTTTGATGAAAACTCCATAAGAAAATTTGTTGAACCCCAAAGCTAAGAACCAATTTTTGAAACATTACAATTTCACTAACATCTCAGTTATCTTCAAATGTTTCAATGAGTCAAATGCTTAGATTTAGAAATTGGGGACAAAACAAACGTTTGTTGGACTATATCTAGATATGTATTGTATTGTTACACATCACAAGATAGTCGACTGATCATAGCGTAAAGAGAGTATGGACGAGGGGATATGAATGGAAAGACTAAATTTTCGGCAACAAGCGAGTACCGTATATACTCGCTCAATAGCCCTTTCGTTCATAAGCTGACCCCCCCCTCTTTTGGAAGAGAAAAGTATTAAAAGTGTTTGTGCTTTTTGTTAGGCAGGAGTTACCGGCATTTAATTTTTTAAAAACATCTTTGTTAAACAGTTGCGAAAGAGCATACATTGAAATACATTGTTGAAAAAAAATATTTTAAAAACAATTTAATTAAATATTCACCAAAATAAATAAAATGATTAAATAAGGTAAGTGCAGATGTTTCATAATATAACTTCTGGTATAGAGCAGTGAAATCTTGTAAAGATGTTTCATAATATAACTTCTGGTATAGAGCAGTGAAATCTTGTAAAAATGTTTCATAATATAACTTCTGGTATAGAGCAGTGAAATCTTGTAAAGATGTTTCATAATATAACTTCTGGTATAGAGCAGTGAAATCTTGTAAATATGTTTCATAATAATTTAATATAACTTCTGGTATAGAGCAGTGAAATCTTGTAAAGATGTTTCATAATATAACTTCTGGTATAGAGCAGTGAAATCTTGTAACATTTAGAAAAGGACCTTGATGATCACAATAACAACACAGATATTCAATCTACATGCAGAAATTACCTATGACCCGCTCATAAGCCGACCCCAAACGTTTCCCTCTGGATTTCGCCCAAACAAGGTCAGCTTTAGAACGAGTATAAACGGATTTTTTTTTTACTGGAAAGGGCGGTAAAATTTCATTTCTATCTGGAGGTAATCCAAGGCTACGCCCCCCGCCATCTCAAAGTATTAACTGAATGAGCAACATAAGATATTATGTGACTAAGTTTGAGCAACATAAGATATTATGTGACTAAGTTTGAGCAACATAAGATATTATGTGACTAAGTTTTAATAATAAATTATTGGACTGAACATCACGACACATTATAAATTATATGACAGATTATGATAAAATATTTTATCATATAACAGTGAACATACCATAGCAGGACATGACATAACTTACCACTTTTTAAATCCTGTTTTACACCAAATGTACCCATTCGTACCCTTTTAATAGCAACATTTTATCTTTATTTTACACCAGATAATTGTTTCATTAACTTTGAAAATATTTTTACACCTGCATAAATTTAATTATTTAATCCAGGCTTGTCCATGAGACACATTTTTCTTCCCATCTCATCCCATGGGACGTTAACTATGGGAAAAAATTCCTATGGACAAGCCTTATTTCTATCCCATCTCATCCCATCCCATGGCAATTTATGCCTGTCCCATCCCATCCCATGGGACGTTTCCCATTGGAATCCCATGGGAAAAACATTCCCATGGACAAGACTGTTTAATACATTCCTATTTAAAAACTTTTGTTATCCCAACATCAAATTTCTAGAATGCCACACACCCTTTGTATGTTATACCTTATTGATTGTTATATTTTTATACCAGCCCAACATTGTAATTTTAATACCACCCCAACTATTCTATTGTGGTACCAGCCAAGCTCGAGGCGGCGAAAGCAGCCAACAACCATGGCAGTGTGACCGTGGCATCCTCAACAACTGACCAGACTGACATTGAGAGTGAAGTGAACTCTGACCTCAGCCTGGCACCCCCTGCTTACAACGACGTCATGCGAACGTTTACGCGATGCCACTCGTGCGATGTAGGGATGACGCCGAATTCCCAGCATACTGTAGACCTTGTCGAGATACTCATGCGGCAACACAGCGAGGGAAGTCAGGCACAGTGCTCCACATTACCTCCCTTGGTGGACGTGGCGGCACTCATAGCCCGTCACAGACGTGAACACGGTACGTTCCAAGGGTTACCGCCCATCTTGTCACAGGATGAGCTCAACAATAAGCTGCCGAGTTATGAAGAATGCACGGCACAAAACCAATTGCCAACAAATACGTCTGTCGACGATAGTGAAATAAAGGCTTCAAACCAAATTCTGCAGACACTAGCTCCTTGTTTACGTGAGGATAATCCCATACCGCAATCTGGTGACGTGAAGATGGAGTCTCCCGACAGCCATTTTATTTGTTTGAGGGAAGCCATGCAGGGACTTCGGAGAACTCGTCACCACAGCGGAGATGAGGAAGATGTTCAAGTCAGCAACCAACAAAGTCCCCCCATACGTGCGCCTGACCTCGGAGATGCTTCGTGCTCTGAAAACGAAGATCGATCTCAGGAAAATGGAACACAGACACCTGACGGCGCCCTTCCAAATACTGGAGGTGACGACATAACGGCAAGGGAATGTAACGTGACGGCACGACCATAAACACCACGTGATCACTTTGGCATCACCGTCACGTGATTGCAGCAAGAGGACCAGGGCCTATGAACTGCCAGGTCGGCCTTAGAAACTTTACCGCCACGGATAGTTGTTCTCTATGTTGGCATCCATAATGTTTAGGGTGACGTCAACATTTAGTAGTTTGAACATTTACCAACGGTAAATAAACAACAAAACATAAGTAGAATTCAGCCAAACTCACAAGCAATAACTCCTCTTAATCTATACATTTTAAATATCTACATACATATTTATTTGGATCAATTTCATGTTAGATAATTGCGTTCTTCTATGGTGCAAAGTTTATTTGAATAATTAAAATTCGTTACTAATTTATTACAATCATACAATATCCATCAGAACTGTAGCATAGCAATTTCTTTTTGTCAGTTGCACTTACTGTTGACAGTTTACAATTTACATTTAACTATGTGAGACCCAGCACACACCACTCCCACAATAGCATGGCACTAGAGAAGTTGCATGAACTTTGTACAAGCAAGATTGCATGGGTAAAAGACAAACAGAATGACCCTTGGCAAGAAACATTTCATGTGTATATGAAAAATTGCACGACATTAGTTTCAAGAAAGACTTATTGTATAACATTTGTCAAGAAAGATTTCATGTGTACAAGATGTATTAAATGGCAATTGTTCAGCGAATACTGCATGTACACAAGAAAGATAACATGACAGAATTTGTGCCTGTGCACAAGAGACGAATTTCAAGGAAGACTCATGTGTACTTGAAAGATAGCATGTCATAAGTTAGAGAAAGAATGCATGTGTGCAAGAGAGATCGCATGGCTTTAAGTCAACAAGAAATCTTGCATGGCCGGATGTGTACTAAAAAATAGACAAGAACAGCCACTTATTACCAAATATGCAATGTCTCTTTAAGATATTGGAAAACTATCTTAAAAAAAAGCAAGAACATTTTTGTTTAAAAAGAACATATGTCTTCAAATGTAATCTCAATAATTGTGGAAGTATTTAGGAAAGTCCAAATTTTACTTTGACTGAATTGTTAGTAATGTGTATCACATTTGAACATTTAAATAACAAACTAATGAATTCTCATTATTGCATGAGTAGAATTGTATTGTCTTTTATTCTTATGTCAGTGATATTCATTAACCAAATCCACACTAGGCTGATTAACCTCAAACTTGGCTCACAATAGACCAATCAACAACAAACTTGGCTCACAATAGACCAATCAACAACAAACATGGCTCACAATAGACCAATCACCCACAAACTTGGCTCACAACACACCAATCACCCACAAACTTGGCTCACAACACACCAATCACCCACAAACTTGGCTCACATTAGACCAATTAAGCACGTACTGGCTCACAACACACCAATCACCCACAAACTTGGCTCACAACACACCAATCAACCACAAACTTGGCTCACATTAGACCAATTAAGCACGTACTGGCTCACAACACACCAATCACCCACAAACTTGGCTCACAACACACCAATCAATCACAAACTTGGCTCACTATAGACCAATCAACCACAAACTTGGCTCACAACACACCAATCACCCACAAACTTGGCTCACAACACACCAATCAATCACAAACTTGGCTGACAATAGACCAATCAAGCACAAACTTGGCTCACAATAGACCAATCAACAACAAACATGGCTCACAATAGACCAATCAACAACAAACTTGGCTCACAATAGACCAATCAACAACAAACATGGCTCACAATAGACCAATCAACAACAAACTTGGCTCACAACACACCAATCAAACACAGACTTGGCTCACAACACACCATTCATTCACAAACTCGGCTCACAATAGACCAATCAACAACAAACTTGGCTCACAACAGACCAATCAACAACAAACTTGTCTCACAACACACCAATCAACAACAAACTTGGCTCACAACACACCAATCAACCACAAACTTGTCTCACAACACACCAATCAACAACAAACTTGGCTCATAACAGACCAATCAACAACAAACTTGGCTCACAATAGACCAATCAACCACAAAACAGATACTTGGCTCACAACACACCAATCAACAACAAACATGGCTCACAATAGACCAATCAACAACAAACTTGGCTCACAACACACCAATCAAACACAGACTTGGCTCACAATAGACCAATCAACAACAAACTTGACTCACAATAGACCAATCAACAACAAACTTGGCTCACAATAGACCAATCAACAACAAACTTTGTTCACAACAGACCAATCAACAACAAAATTGGCTCACAACACACCAATCATTCACAAACTTGGCTCACAATAGACCAATCACACACAGACTTGGCTCACAACACACCATACAACAACAAACTTTGCTGACAATAGACCAATCAACAACAAACTTGGCTCACAATAGACCAATTAACAACAAACTTTGCTGACAATAGACCAATCAACCACAAACTTGGCTCACAATAGACCATCAACCACAAACTTGGCTCACAATAGACCAATCAACAACAAACTTGGCTCACAATAGACCAATCAACAACAAACATGGCTCACAATAGACCAATCAACAACAAACTTGTCTCACAACACACCAATCAAACACAGACTTGGCTCACAACACACCAATCAACAACAAACTTGGCTCACAATAGACCAATCAACAACAAACTTGGCTCACAACACACCAATCAAACACAGACTTGGTTGACACAGTACTAAAATATTATAATTTTATGATCTTAATCATAATATTTTTTTAATGCTAATATTTTATGAAATAGTTTAAAACGTTAATGGAAAATAAGTGATTAATTTGCAGTTATTCTCTGCATTTATTAGTATTCATCAAAAATAAATAAAATAATGTTCAGATTTGTGAATAAAACCATGTGGATTCTCTTTTGAAATAATTTGTTACTATTCCGTAAGCAAGTTACATCCATTAAAGTTTAAGATAAGAGTACTTAAAAGAAGTAAATCTTAGTAACTTTTGAGTTTTAAAACAAATTACAAGTTAAGGGATAAAACAGTTCTACAGAATGACACCATGAACCCCCAAGTGACTAGAAAGAGTTAAAATATAGCAGCTTATGTGGTGTAGAAATTAGAATACGCTCCAGACCAATGATTTATATTAAATTTTTTTTCTGAGCTGATTAAACCTGCAACTATTTCTGATTTGTGCTATTTTGGTGATTTATTTTAAATTTAAATGATGAATATTTTAACGTCAGTCAGTAACGTAAGTGATCCTAATAAAGAGTAAGATGCCCAAGTAAATCTATTTGAGATTAATGGGAAACCATGAAAATGACCAACTTTTAAACAGTCATTGATCTTATTACAAGAGTCCATTTTTTAAACTCCAAATGTTTATTACAAAATAAATTACATGGAAATAACATTTTTGTGCATTTAAAACAATCTCTTAAAAGTTCATATGGCAGATTCAACTCATGTATTCAACAATACCTTAACTTTCATTAAGAAGCTAAATTTAATGAGTCTTAAATAAGACAAAATTTAAAAACTTCCTGAAATAGTGAATTAGCAGACACACTGCAATATAGCAAAACATTCCCTAATGTCATGACAGACACACTGCACATAGCAAAACATTCCCTAATGTCATGACAGACACACTGCAATATAGCAAAACATTCCCTAATGTCATGACAGACACACTGCACATAGCAAAACATTCTCTTATGTCATGACAGACACACTGCACATAACAAAACATTCTCTTATGTCATGACAGACACACTGCACATAGCAAAACATTCCCTTATGTCATGACAGACACACTGCACATAGCAAAACATTCCCTAATGTCATGACAGACACACTGCACATAGCAAAACATTCCCTAATGT